>CM076580.1:1041199402-1041336427 GCA_034641835.2 Pinus albicaulis
GTAGTTTCTTTAGTGATAAATTCCATCACTTGGATCAGTAAAGGATAACCTGGGTTTTGCATAGCTTTCAATAGCAATCCTAGGTTCCATTGTTCTCACTCTTTGTTCTTAGATGCCCAAGTATTGATAAAATAGCTCAAATTTTATGATCATGTTTGCTGGTGTTTTAATTTAGGCGTTTTGATTTTATATTTGGCTTATTGTTCCTAGTTCAAAGCTTTATATTTACTATTAATTTCCTAATAGGAATATTACAAAAGCCAACAATCTCAATTTTATTAATGCAATTATCTTTATATTTTCATATTCACATAATCAAAATTCTTATTATTTAAAAAACAAAACACTTATCCATTCATTTTCCAAGGAACGAGATACCACAATTGCAATTGCATCTTCACTAACCAATAGCAAAGCATTCCATATAAGGCACTATAGTTGAAAAACATGACAAAATAGTCAACTAACATTGTTACCTTTTTTTGTTCATTCTCTTTATAACCAATACTCTTCAATTTTAAATTTCAATTATGTTTAATTGTAAGGCAAACCTTATCATATGCATTAAATATTTATTAATCTATCATAAAAAATTTAGCATACTAAAACTCTTCTTGTCTTGAATCCTCCCCTCAGCATAACTTATAATATTGCATACACATTTAAAAAAATAAACAATTTTTTCTGCAAAAGGTAAATAATACTAACATCCTAACTCTCAAAGCACAAGAAATATTTTTGAATTTGTATCTCTCTATACCCCATATACTAAACTCCAATTCACATTAGATAATTTAGTCCCATTGTGAGATATTTTCTTTAATGCTTCTAGTGTATCTAGTCCTAGTCTTTATTTTCTTATGTCCTTCGTGATTTTTGTTTATAAAATCCCCTTTCACAATTCAATTTACTTGTGGGAATAGTGAGTATAGCTTGCCATAAATTCATAATATGAGGATATTTTTGGTGTTGTGAAGAACCTTCCATGCCTTCTTCATTGTGAAACCCTACAAAGCTAGATTAATGAATCAACAAAAGGGTGCAACTTTCTCTTTCAATCGTTAACATCAAATAAAGTAACGAATCCAAACTCTTTTGATATTTTAAAAATTCGATGATGTTATGAATTTTTCACATGAATATGATGATATTTTCGATAATAACAAGGAATAAACAATTTTGTTGCATTTAAAAGATGGATATTTGGGAATATTTCATTTAAAGTGTCTATGCAAGACTCAATATAACATTATGTGAGTTATTGGAAACTCTCTTGTGTGTCTTCAATTCGAAGCTTCATATTTTGTCTCCTTATATCATTATAGTTAGTATCCATAGTTGAAACCAATATATTTTGTAACTCGTGCATATCTAAACTATCCCTTCATCTTTAACTTCAATATATACATATTGAGAATCACTTAGAAAAATTGAAAGATAAGTTGTACCTTCTGTAAAAGTATTTTTTCTTAGAAACCATCTAGATAATGTACTTATAGTTACTTTAAGAGCCAACCTTATATTTCTAATCTAATGATTCAAAAAAAGGAATAAAAGGACAAATAAACATCCTATGATATTGTATGTTGCATGTTGGATTTTTTAACTAGGTTCGGTCTTCGTAATGTATGATGTTGTAAAGAGTCAAAAATAATTTACTTATATGTAAAAGAAAAAGAAAAAATTAATTTTTTATGTACGTTTTGGTAAAATCCCAACTACCAAATCGGGCCTCAAGATGACAAGTCGTCTCAATCTTAATAGGCATCTTATTGAACATGGAAACAACTATATATTGGCACCTATTCTCCACCATTTGGAAATGAATTTAGTCTCTCTTTTATGAAAAATAATTTGGGTATGTAGCATACAAATATGAGGCACATTCTTCTAGTTAATTAGAGTTTTTTGTGGCACCTTCCCTCTATAATGATGCAAGGTTAATGTGGTAGATACTGAGGCATAAACCAAACTTTGAAGTATACCATGAGGCATAGACCCGAACTCTAAAATAGACCTTGAGGTACAGACCTGAGCTCTAAAGCAGTCTTGTGGATAGATGGAGGCCTAAATTGTCACTTGGGTTACTGTTTGTTTTGGCTTTGATTTCTCTTGTTGACTAAAGATTCTATAAGGAAATTTGGATTCTTGGGTTTTCCCCTTGTGGGGTTTTCCCTAGCCTCTAGCCCAATTTCTTGTGTTTCTTGTATTTTTGTGTAATGTAATTGTATAATTGTTTGATGACCTAATGAATGAAGTAAATGTTAAATGAAATACATATATAAATATTCACAGGTAATTATATTGATTATAAATTCTAGTTTTCACTTGAATTTCAACATGGTATCAGAGCTAACATATAAGAGCAACCTTTATCGCATTGTGAGTTCTAAAAAAGGAGTTGATCCAAGTGTTTGTTTGTGCCTGAATCCTAAGTTGGATCTTTTTAATGGTTGAAAATATTATAGTATGAATTCAAGGAACCCATTTATCTCAAATATTCCACAGAAATACAAATCGAGATCCATTCTTGAGTTTGTAAGAAGGTCATAGCATATTTGGAGGATGATTGAAATCTTAGTGTACCCGAAACAAAATAAATCACAGTATATAAGTCTCAGAAATTAATTCAAAATGACATAAAAAGTAGTACAAAAGGCCTCAGGATGATCAAAGTAAGGTAGAAGAGATTAAGTAAAACATCCTTAGTATCCAAAATGGTTATATTTATGTTGTGGGAGATCTTAAAGAAAAACAAATTAGTGGTACAATGACCATTAAACTAAACGGGAGTCGATATTTTCTAAAAGAAACAAGATTATGTCACTTTGAATAATTCCTGAACCAAGTTTTTTTTTTTATGGATGCCTTAGTGTATCACTTTACCTTATATTTGATCAGCTAATATATATTCTAAGTATAAAAAATTTAACCTATGGAACAAGATTATATAAAAAAGAATCTCATAAAGTATTTTGAAAAGTGCTTCAACCAGTGAAACAAATTTTTCTAAATTCTTCTTATATTGTAAGATATGTGCTATCACTCTCTATGATATTAGTAAAAATATTTCTTGGACAATTGTTATAATGTTAGAAAGAAAATCCTCCTAGAAGCCAGCTTCATAGTACAAAGTTTGCCTTATGCCATAAGACAAATTCAAAGTATTGTCCTTCTATTTACAAATCAAAGGTGCTGCAAATAGATTTATTTTTTCTTAACATATCCATGATGGTTTGAAGTTATATCTAATGTTATAGCCCTAATTATCAAAACCCTAGTTCAAATATAAAGGAAGAAAACATGACTTGAATTGGATCCTATCAGTGGTGAAAATATGGGTCTTTATAATTTGAAGTTATAAATGAAATATCTTAGGGTGAGCGATATGGATGGTTAGGATATTACCTCCACCCGCTTGCACTACTAATTAAATTTGCAAGCATGTAATGATATCTTCAGGAAGAACAATAGTCTCAACTCAAACCACCTCATAGAATACATGATACAAGGTATTGATCTCACAATTCTATGAATAATGAAAATTCACAAGACAATTTGATATATATTATATACACTATAGATGAGTATGAGGTATAGAGTAAAGGCATTTCTTGAGAGCCAACTTGATAACCAACCTGAAGATATTTTTCCTTACCACAATACTCAAAGACCAAGAACCAGCAAATTTGAAGTATTACCCATTGGTTGACTACAAATTTGAAGGAAACTTCATGAAATTGATTTGATTCCTAGGTAAATGTCTTAGAGGCATGACAAAAGGGGTACATATATTTCTATGATTTATCAATAAAAAATAGGTCATGCTCCTCCTAAGAAGAACAAATATTTAACCCGAGAATGAGTTCCTCCTCAAGGGTGAAGTTGTCGAACTTGTTGAAGCATAAAATTCTTGGATTGATGGACCAAATCATGTTGAACTTCTCATCTCAAGATCACTAGTTATGACATCCTTTAAAGGAATATAATTATATACATACATAAAAATTGTTGAATTCTATGGTTTTCAAACCCTAACAAGGGTTTGGATAAGAAATCCCTAGGGTTTGAAAAATTAAACCTTAGATCTAGAGTTTTGGAGGTTGACATTTTCGTTGAAAGAAGAAACCTTAACCTTGACAAGAAGTGGTCCATCATGATGTTGATGAAGATTAAAATGATGAAATTGCACATGCGTTGCAATAAATCCAAGAACAAGAGGGATATGACATAATCCTCAAAAGATAAGTATTTCTTATCTCTTTTCTTTGATTTTTACTATTGTTGTCTTTTAGCTAGTCTCTTTCTTTGTATACTTTACATAGTTATAATTGTTCTTTCATGGCCTTATAGTGAGGATTGCAGGTTGATGACAAGGACATCTAGGCCTTAGTAGTAGATGAAGGAGGAAATAGAAGAATGAAGCAAAGCATGAGGACTTTCTTGATGTGTAGAAACAAGTCAAAGGGAGCAAACAATTTTGAATATTTGTGCCTAAGATAAGTCAAGATATAGCATGTATTTGAGAAGTTACTCTTAGAAACAGGGAGAGGATATTGACAAGAAATTTTTTATAGTTGATGATCATATATGATTTGACTCTGATGAAATAAGAAGGAACTATATGTCAGAAGGAGCAATTTTAGAGAAGAGATTTCCTCTAGAGGGAGTTGTAGTAAAAAAACATTATGTCCCAAAAGAAAGATGACCTCGAATTCCTAAATGGTGGATTTTTAGTGTGAGAGGGAGAATCCTATTTGGGTATCTAGAAAGCATTAGTGATTTAGTGAAGAGAAAAAAAGTATTTATGGTTGATCCAATATGTGTTTCTCAACATGTGTTACCAAAATGGTATTGTTGGTCCTGGATGATTTTGAGAAGTGTAGCTACATACTTAGCTTGGGCTTATGGATATTGCCTCTCTCATTAAGAGGAAGAGATGATGAAATGGACATTATCCTTGTTTCATTATTACCTTAACTGGAGAATGGTTTGAAATATTGGATAACATCATGGAATGACAGTCTTCATGTGTCATGTAATTTGATCTAATTAGGGAGGTTATCCTTATGTCAATTACATAGAACTTTGGTTGAAGAATGGTCTAGTGGACTGAAATTATTCTTGTTTCATTGTATAGTGGCCTGATTATGGTTATATTCCTTGTGTCACTTTGAACTAATTAGAAAGAATGGTCGTATGGACAAACATTTTCCTGTGTCATTATATAATGACCTGATTAGGGTTGTAGTCCATGTGTCACTTTGACCTATATAGGAAAATGGTGTGGAAGAGGACATTCATTTTCTTTGTGTCAATGTATAGTGACTTGATTTGGGAGGTTTTCCTCATTTCAAAGAGAATGGCTCTATAGGTTTTAGCCTCCCAACATCGTGCTTTGATCTCTTTCTGGAGTGGCCTTGTTTTGGCATCGTGCTATGAGCTCTTTATAGGATGAGATTGTTTATCAAACAATGCATATGTGCCATATGTCAGGGGTACTAACTCAGTTATGGAAATGATGATAATGCTTTTCTTAATTTTTATGATCCTTTCTTATAGAATTCTTCAACTTGAGAACATCCTGATAGTCATTATGAATACCTCCCTAATTAATAGGGAGTGTTGGATTTTGTAACTAGGTTAGGTCTTCATAATGTATGACGATGTAAATAATAAAAAAGAATTTATTTGAGATGTAAAAGAAAAAAGAAAAAAAAGAAAAAATTCGATGTACCTTTTGGCCAAATCCCAATTGCCAAGCCATCCCTAAATATGACAAGTCGACTCAATATTAAGAGGCAGCTTTTCGAACATGGAAACAAACTATATATTGGCATCTATTCACCACCACTTGGAAACTAATTCAGTCTCTCTTCTACGAAAAACAATCTCGTCCTGTGGCATAAAAATTTAAGGCACATTCTTCTAGTTAATTAAGTTTCCTATTGCACCTTCTCTCTATAATGATGCAATCATCATGTGGCAGACTCTGATGCACAAACCAAACTCTAAAGCAAGCCCTAAGGCATAGATATGAACTCTGAAGTAGGCCCTAAGGCACAGATCCTAACTCTAAGGTAGACCCTGAGGCATAGACCCAAGCTCTGAAGAAGTCTTGTGGAAAGATGGAGGCCTAACTTGGAACTTGGGTTACTGGTTGGTTTGACTTGGATTTCTCTTGTTGACTGAATATTTTATAAGGAAATACTTGTTGGGCTTTTCCTTTCCCTTTGGCTTAATTTCTTGTGTTTGTTGTTTTTTTTTGCATTTTACTTGTATAATTTCTTGATGACCTAATGAATGAAGTAAATGTTAAATTAAAGACATATATAAATAGTCATTAGTAATTATCTTGACTAGAAATTCTAGTTTGCACTTGAATTTCATCACTGCAGATATTGAAAAAGTTTTAAAATATAATTCTTTGAATTTCCTTCTCGACCATGATGCTCTTTTATATAATAGCAAGGATTGACAATTTTTGCATTAAAAAAATGGATATTTTGGAACCTTTCATTCAAGGTTTTTTTAAGAGACTTGATATAAATTTCGATGCGTTTTTGGAAACTCTCTTGTGTACCTTCAATGTGAGGCTTCATAGCTTGTCTCCTTATATATCTATAATTAATCACCATAGTTGGAACATAGATGTATCTTAATTCATGTCTACCTACAATTTATATAACGGAGTTGTCATTGATGTCAACATCGGCCCTTCAACTCTCTTAATATTCATCTAGTTTGCATTGATTGGAAGCTCCAAGTGACAAATAGGAAGGAAATCCCTAAAATCCATACCTTTGTTGACAAATATGACCAAAAGGATCAAGGTCTTAGGAGTCAATATCATTTTCATGTGACTCTCTACATCATGTTGATTTCATTGATAGGTGATATGTCTCCTAAATCCTAATGGTTGAGGAGTTACGCCTATTTTAAGATTGGAGCCCCATTCAGTGATTAAGGAATCCGAAAGGCTATGCTACAAGTTATTTTTGTTCATTCATAAATTAAATTAGTTTTATCCTATTATTTTCAAATATCAAAAAGGGGGATTTTATCAAGGGAAAATAGCCAAAATCAAATTACATTTGTGAGGAGTTTTTGGCTCTAAAAACTTGATTTTGAAATTCAAAATTAGATTTGGTTTTCTGTCTAAGTGATCAGGTCATCCCCCTCTTTAAGTGACCCACTTCAACACTATAAATGAATACAAATTCTCCACAACAAGCATTAAATCAACTCACTATATGTGATTGATCTACATATCCTTGCATAGTCATGCATTTTTGAGGTTAAGGTCGAATTTCTTAAGAGTTTTTGGGGTTAATTTTTCTTCTTGGCAATGGTTTCTCATTGGTTTTTTCACTAAGAATATTACCACCTATTCTAAGGAATATTTTTCCATTTGAGGCTTTATTCTTCTCGTGTTTGGTTTTCATTCGTTGAAGTTTCTAAGGAAGACCTAAGAGGAAAAATTTTGAGCCTCTCTGAGGCTAATTTATTCGGAAAACCTGAAGGTCATGAGGCCCCCAAACTTGGCCCTAGCCAAAGGGAACATTTTTCCTAGTTTGGAAATTGCTTTAAGGTCACATCATAACTTTTGAGGCATATTAAGATGTTTTATAAAGTGTTTTGTGGGTAAAATTGCATAAGTCTCAGGCTACAACTCATTTACATAATATATTTAAAAACCCTTGAAGAATTCAAGTAATATATATTTGTTTTGATTGTGTCCTTGTGTAGCATTGGAGATCTGAACTAGGTCAAATTTATCAATTCAAATTTATGATGTTTGGTTGAAGATATTTGTTGGAATTTATATAATGACTTTGTTATGGCTTGGAGGCTTTTTTTTTTTGCATGCTTGAAGCCTATTTAAATATTTGTAGCATAACGTATTGACCTGGCCTATCTGAGAATTGTGATAGTGTTATATTTTGACTTCTAGACTATGCACATCTCTTAAAGGCTAAAATTTTGCAAATTTTAATGAAGGGTTTTTTGTTGGTTGAGAAATAAAATTTTTTCAACCTCCTGGAATGAATTTCCTAAGCTTATTGTGATTTATTCCATGGATAGTTTGGTCTAATATTTTTGACCCTCCCTTGGCAAAAGTCTATGATAATTTTGTGGCTTTTTCAAAGGTTTGACAAGAATATCTGTTCACAAGTACGGCATCCTTTCTCAGAAGTGATATGATGTAGATCATACTAAGGTTAGTCCAGTAGTTATATATTTGCATGACCTTTATTTAAATTCTTCGACTATTTTTTTAATTTTTTGAAGATCCCTTGGCATCAATTTGCCAAATCCTAAGGTAAGATTTGAGCACTAGTCTAAACTCACTTTCCACTGTGAATTTTTATAGAACTTATTGTGAACTAAAGAAAAACTCATGTTATTCCTATAGCCCTAAGCTAAAGTTTGCAAATATGTTATGTAGAGTGTTCTAAAATTTCAGAAGGTAAATCTCTGAGGCATAACGCAGATAAATTTAAATATGATAATCATAAGGTCTCTTCCATTCTTCTAATGCACATATTTGTGACATTATTGGATATACCTATGTATTTGTATAACACACCCAATATGAAAAAAAATCTCTGTTGGATTTTTTGAGTCCTAGTGTATTCATGGAAAAATAAAACAATTCAATATCTAAATCATTTTGATAGGCACATATCTGTGAAGCTTTTGGGTACATTTCTGATAACATCATTGAAGTATGGATAGGTTTTGGCACTGCATATTACCTCTCTTTATGGTGCATGTTTAGCAGTTGTAAGGGTTGTACAATCTTCAAGGCATCTTTAGACATTACATCAGAAATTTTGAAATCACTCAAGGGAATCATCAAGGACTACAATAGCATATCATCAAACTTGAGGTGTAGAAATTTATTAATACTGATAGTATTACCGGATCCTCCTGATCTAAGAAATTAATATTCTATTAAATTTAGAATCCTTCCACTTAATTCTTTGTTGAAATTAAATAACCAATTGCAAAACTCATGAAGAAAATCAATAGAACATAAACACAGTTGTTTAATGGGAAAGCTTAAAGCTAAAAACCCCAACTATCATATATTATGTATATCAATGGAATCAGGTAACAATATCATACAAAGCTTAGTAAATCAAGCTCTCAATACAATCAACAATCATTACACACTGTCATGCAGAAATTTTCATATCTATGCACCAATTTCTTGCCTCCTGACAACCTGCCTCCACTGTGCAATCCCTGTTGAAGAAGACCTCAGAATGAATTCGAATTGGCCTTGCCTTGACTATGAAATCCTCATTGGCATCTCCAATGTGTGTCAAATGCATTGAATGCATCACTATAGTCACAACAGATAGTCCATCTCACCCTTTCACCTATCTCTCCACTGGGTCTCCATTGGAACTGACATGCAAGTAGTTAACTATTGTATTTGTTCAGTTTTTAGTGAGTTATTAGTTGTGAATTAATTAACTAATTAATTCACTAAAATCTCACTAGTGTATCTCTCAATTAGACTAGATACAACTAGCTCAACTGAGTTTAACTCACTTAATTGAGTTAAACTAAATAACAACTCCCATAACTACTCTTCCAACTATGTCACAACTTTTCCACTTCAGTTCTAACTAAGTCCTCCATGCATGAGTCACCAAACACCCTAGGAATTTCATAATTCCTTCAGCCCACTGATTTTCCAAATCTGTTCACTAAAATAAAGTGCTCCAAGAGAATAAGTTGATATTTATTGTTGGATTATTATTAAGGGCTAATAATAATTGACATGCATATAATTTTAGATTGATGATCTATAAATAGACTTCGCCCAATATTCTAAAAATATAATTTCAGCTATTTTTCACATTTGGTCAACCATCTACAAATAGCATCCTGCAACTTATAGAATATGCTCACCATGTCTAAAAATAGACATACACCTAAAAATAGCCTGTGGGCCCCACTTAGAGAAGGTGCTTAATTTTCACTAAGATCATCATCTTGTTGAATCTCAACACTCCCTCTCAACAAGATAGGGATTATCCTTCACCCCGATCCTGCTTCTATGGTATTCGAATTTGCTCCTGCTAAGCGCCTTCGTCAGAATATCTACATCTTGATCTTCCGTAGGAATGTACTGAAGCAACATGATCTTCTGCTACACACAATCTTTGATATGATGATACCAGATATCAATATGTTTAGATCTATCATGAAACATAGAATTAATTGAAATTTTAATGCAAATTCTGATTATCACAATGTATCACTATAGGATCTAAATTAGAACCAAACAAACCAACCAGGATCTTCCTTATCCAGATAGCCTCACATGCAACTTGACTTACTGCTATGTATTTTTCATCCACTGAACTTAGTGCTATGGATCTTTGTTTCCTGTTGTATTAAGAAACTGTTGTAGATCCAATACTGAAAACCCCTCCTGATGTGCTCTTTCTGTCTATTGGCATGCCTGCCCAGTTTGCATCCGTGAAGCCATGCAACTTCACCTCATCCACCTGTCTGTACCATAAGCCATACTTAGATGTGCCCCTGAGATACCTCAGGACATGCTTGTCTACCTTCCAAAAGAGATTGGTAGGCTTAACCATCTCTTGAATAAGCTAGTTCACTGTATATCATATGTTTGGTCTTGTATTAACTAAATACATGAGAAAACCAACCAACTATCGATAAACAGTGGCATCCACTACCTCTGTAAATGTAGCATCCTCTTCCCTCCAATATCTTGGAAGAGGGGTATCCATGGGCTTGCATTCCTCCATGTGAAACTTACCAAATATCTCCCGAGCATACTTTCCTTGAGACACAAACAGTTCACCTTCTCGCTGCCATATTTCCAATCCAAGGAAATAATGAAGCAGGCCCAAATCCTCATCTCAAACTCCTTTCCAAGGTCTGCCTTGCATGAGTGTATCAACTTCTCATCACCCGTTAGTATTAAATCATCAACATAAAGAAAAATGATTAAAATATTACCCTCCACCACAATTTGGGACAATTTTTCATCCGTCTAACTCTTGGTGAAGCCAAGTCCTATGAAATAGTTCTTGATCCTTATGTACCAAGCACGTGGTGCTTGCTTCAGCCCATACAGTGCTCTTTTGAGTCTGCACACATGTGACTCACTGTTGAATATATCAAATCCTTTAGGTTGCTCAATGTACACCTCCTCCTCATTGAACCCATTAATGAATGTAGTCTTCACATCCATCTGATGAATGTGCCAACCCATCTGCGCTGAGAGAGCAAGGATGGTCCTTATGGAAGAATACCATGCGACAAGTGCAAAGGTTTCTTCATAATCAATCCCCTCGATCTGTGAGAAGCCTCAAGAAACAAATATTTCCTTATACTTCTTGACGCTCCCATCAGCAACTTTCTTTACCTTGTAGATCCTTCTTGAACCTACCACTGATTTACCCACCGACCTTGTAACAATATCCCAAGCAATATTTCTAACAATGGAGTCATATTCCTCCACCATGGCATCTACCCATGTGAGCTCCTGCACTGCTTATTCAAAAGAATATGGCCCTTTCACGACACACTTGCTCATAAGAGCCATGTATCCAGTAAATCCATCAAGTGATTGTCTCTATTTGTGCTGCGATGTAGGGACTCCTACATTCTATGCCGCATCAAGCTTCAGTCTCTCAGATTTTGTGGTATGATTTCTGCCTGTTCAGATGTTTGGTTCTACATGAGTGGACTCCTCCACTCCATGAATCTCCCCCTGTGGCTGATCCACATCTAGAGGCTCATCTTTGGGAACAAGAAGTTCCTCCTCTGCATGCAAGTGTAGCTCCCTCTCAAGCGACAACTTCATGGCCTTCACCTCATTGAATTTTATATCCCTTCGCACCACAGTCATCTGACTGTTTCGAAAATACACACGATAATTATGGGGTGTTTCTGTGTACCCCACAAATATCCCAACTTCTGCAGTCGGCTCCAGCTTCTTCCTGGCATCCTTTATCACATGATGAGCCAAAAATCTTCAAATGAGAAATATCAGGCTTCTTACCAGTAAAAGCTTCTTCAGGTGTACTCATGCCAAGTACTCTATGAGGACAATGGTTTTGCACATAAACCACAATGTTGCATGCTTCTGCCCACAAGTGCATCGGTAGGCCCTGGTCATGTAGCATAGCTCATGCAACACCCACGATCATTCTGTTCTTCCTTTCTGTGACCCCATTTTGATGTGGGTTATGAGGCGCTATGAGTTCTCTTCAAATTCCTTCTTTGCTACAGAAGTATTTGAATTCATTTGAGATATATTCACCACCATTATCACTCCACAAAGCCTTCACTTGCTTCCCCGACTCCTTCTCCACCAATTCTTTAAACTCACAGAAATTTGAGAATGTTTCACTCTTATTTTGCATGAAGAAAATCCAGCATCTACGAGAATATTCATCAACAAATATAACATAATACATGTGTTTTACTACTGAAGCAACCAAGAAAGGTCCACACATGTCTGTGAGAATTCTCTCTAGGATCACCGAAGCACAGTTCTCTTTCTCATGAAAGGTGGTCTTAACAAACTTATCCAAGTACATCCCTTGCAATGATCTAACTGCACAAGATTACCCTTGGGAAGTCCAGTAGAAATCTATTGCAAAATCTTCAAGGCGACATGGTGAAGATGGCCCAATCTCCTATGCCATAATTCTCCCTCATCCCAGCTCACCACTTCTTCTGCTTTGCCCATCATTGGAGCACAGCCATCTACCTCCAGCTTGTAGAGATTCTTAACTCGGATCCCTATCCTCTTGGTTTGACTCGTTGTTTTATGTCACAGGAAAGCTTTTCCCTCGCTGAAAACAACGTCATAACCTCTGTCCTCCAACATAGCTACCGAGACGAAGTTATTCTTCAGACTTGGAACATGCATAACATCTTTAAACAGAAATGGTTTACGTGAATCCCTCTCAAAGGTAATGGTTCTAATGCCGGTCACACTGTATCTACCATCATCGCCCATCTCTATATGCTTTTGGATATCCTTCTCCTCCAAGTCACTAAACAACACCTCGTCTCCCGTAGTTAACACTGGAAAATCGTACAGTAGAAAATGACATCAGTTAATGTCGAGCCTAAGGATTTACAGGACAGAGATACATTATGGAATCAAAAAGTATTTAAAATCTCTAAGGTTTTGAGAACATCAAATTTGAACTAGTCATAAATGATCAAATGCGCGCTTTTTCCTTCGAAAAGAGCACCTTCTGCACGCATTGGAGCCCGATAAGCACACATTCCTAGAAGTGGAAAAAAGTCTCTTTCCGAGACCACAAGTAAGAAAAGGACAGTTTCTCCTTATGTGAAAGCCACCTAAGGATAGCACTAGCACCCCATTAGGCATTGTGTGAGCACACAAAGGCATATTTCAGCACACAATGGAATAATGCCCCTCCCTTGGGTCACCATCCATCATGTAGCAAGGGAGGGAAGGAGGTTTGAAAGCTCACCTATATAAACCCACAAAGAGATGAACAATGGGTGATCACAAGGTTATGCTGGCCAAAGTTTCCCAAGCAACACCAGTGTCTTGTGTGACCCAAGGAGCAGGAGCTGAAGAAGAGGACTCGATTGTTGGCCACCCAACAATTTTAGTCCATTACAGCAGAGTGAGGGAGTTGAACTGTGTCAAAAGGCAGAACTTGAACGACAAACATCCTTGCATCAGGTCCTAGAGCCACAGCCTAGGCCCTTTGGCAAGTGGGTAAGATTTGTTTTCATTCCAAGCATTCAATAAGAAGAAGGCCATCGAGTCGTTGTTTCCTTGTTACTATTTGGAACTCTCTATATAGTTTCTTTTGTGTTTTTAGTTTTAGTTTTTTAACAGAGCATACTTTAGTATATTACTTCATTTAATCTTTTATACTTCTGAGCTCCCCCCAAATACTACCTGTTACCTATAGTTTAGAGGGTAGACCACACTCTCTAAACTCATGTGATTTCGTACACCCGTGTGTCGAATCCACCACAACAGGATTGGCGACTCCACTGACGTGTTTCAAGTTTATGTGGTTGTGCCTTCTTTTGCAAGAGACACTTAGTCTATGCTAGAGTGGAGCTGACAGTCCTCTGACCCATCTTGCATTCCCTAGACTCACTGAGGTGACAAGCTGAAGAAGGCAGCTCCTAATTTTTTTTACTTGCAAGAATTTTGCATGTTATTTTTTCACACAGACGCGCAGGGCACGCATTCAGAGGCAACCTTCACACAAGAAGGCGCACCTGTCAGAGGCTTTTGCGCGCAATTTACAGAGAGATTTGTTCTCCCTATCTTCTGCATTTTTTCTGATTGTAATAGTGTTGGGCAGTCCCTAATGTATCTACCAACACCTGTGTTGATACCCCATAGCTTCTGAGAACTGATTTTTGCTGCTTTTTGTAGGCATTTAGTTAGTTTTCATTTAAGTTGTTTTTTTGCAAAAAAGTGTTCACTTAGTTTAAGTAGGGAGAAAATTAACCATTGCTTTCCGAACAATTTATGTTTTTTGCAAATTATGGTATGCACACTTAGTTTAACTAGTCCAAGTAAGTCGCTCATGATCACACATGCATAAGCTAGTGTAGAAATTATTTAGTTTAAATTTCAATTTTTGCATTTAGGAAATTGCGGGACTAGGATTGAATCGCAAGTTAAAGAAAGTAATATTTGTTGTATTTGCACCATTGGGTGACCCTGGACAAGCATATGAAAACTCTATATTTTTGATTCACCATCTCCCTTTAGTCACTCACATAGAATAATTAGGAGGTTTTGGAAGCGGCCCATTATCCACAAATGATTTTTTTTTTTGAGCAAGCAACAACGTCACATAGTTTAACTAGGGGACTTTTGTAAAGGATCGCCAATATCCATATGTTCAAATTATGAGATTATTCACCATACGCTCACACACATTCACCCACTAAGAAAAGAAAGCCACCTAAAAATAACTTAAACCAACTCACTAAATTCTCTCCACAGGGACCACAAGAGAAATTATAGTTTAAGTTAGGATCAAGGGGGTAAGCAGCCAATAAGCCACCTTGATCACGCTTCACATCTGAAACATAGAAGTTGTGTTTTTAGGGAGCTTTAAAATCCACCTATCGGCCCACGAAAAATAAAACCCAAGCGCGGCAGAGACCCAATTCAGAGGGGGTTAGGCTTAGGCGCAGTGTGTGCGGTATCAGTTAGGGCTACCTAACCCGACTGATACTCGGTACTATTAGCTGACTACCAAGAAGCCCAAGACTCGAATGCTCACATGGGATGGTGGTTCTTAGTGGCCAAAACTAGGGCATCCTTTACCCTATAGGTGATGGTGCAGGCAAGCGCCAGAACCTCTACCCTTACCTTGGTTGATTCTCTTCGTCTAACTGGGGGCATCGCCAGTTCTTTCAGGACGTTGTGCCAGCACTCGCAAGAAATCCTATCAAGGCCCAGTTACTTTTGAGTGTGTGAGGACGTTATTAGGTCTTCTAGGATTTTCCGAGTATCACGTGCAAACAAACAAAACCATTTTTTTTCTTGATTTCTCACATAGATTAAGTTAAAGGAAAATTTATTTCATTTTCGCTTTGTCTTATGTATGTGGCCATAAAATTGTCATGATCACAGACTCAATCCCCTCAAAAAAAATCTTAAAAACCTAACCTGGACGACCCTCAATCGGTTCCAATGGAACCTCGTCGGCCCAGGCATCTTTTGGACCTCCCCCCATTATTGGGAGGGGTTCCAGATCTTTCACCATTTAGGCGTCAAAGATGGAACGTTGCCATAGTGGTTGGTTCCTCCCTTCTTGGAGCAACCTTAGTTGGGAACCCTAGTCGGTCTCCCAACACCACACCACACATCACTCCCCCCTCGTCCCCTAGGGGGCAGAAGAGTGCATCCCATATGGGAAGCCAACTGAATTCACAACCGGGTACATCACAGACTGACCCTTTTTCTAACCAGAACTTTGTGTCTTCACACGTTGCCATGGCATCAACCTCTCAGTCACCCTTCTTAGCAACATTAAATCTACTGGATTTAACCAAGCTCACCAATGACCCCATCACACACGACCCCAATTGGCCTCCCATGCCCACGAAGCTCCCTTTGGACATACCAAAGTTTGATGGAAAGCAAGCGGAAGACCCAGGGAATCATGTAATGACCTTTCACTTGTGGTGCTCATCGAATAGCATCATTGAAAATACTATTCGATTGAGGCTTTTTCAATGCACTCTCATGGGAGTGGCCGTGAAATGGTATGTCGAGCAACCCCTTGCTTCACATGGAACTTTTAGCACCCTCGCTACTGCAATCCTCACATATTTTTAGTTACCCATTCACCACGATTCGGGAATGGAGTTACTCACTCATTTCTGACAATCTCCCTCTACCCACATTTCTGAACACCTCCATGAGTGGAGACGACATCGTAGCTTATGCAAAGCTCAACTCGACGACCGAGTCCTTTTAGATTTATTCTTGAAAACTCTGGCGGCAGAGATTTCAAAGGATGTGGTGCAACTTAACCCCACATCCAAAGGGGATGCCATCAATAAATCCCAACAGCTTGAACTGATCTATACGCAATTAGGATACATATACAATATCCTACCTAACGCCCCGTGCCTGCAATCTTATCAAAAATTTTCAGGCGTGTCGAACTCTGCAGACGGAATTATTGGGTCAATGACCCAAGGGTACCTAGGCAATATCAGTCAGACTCCTAGTTACACGCATGGGTCTACCCAGAACATGTCTCAACCCGGATTCCAAAGTCATCATATGCAGCAGCAAAATTTGACTAATAGGGCACCATCGTATCACTAAGGAGGACCTTACCCTCTGGCTGAGGGGACCCAATACGCAGGAAGAAAACTGACAGAAGAACTCCCCCCCAACGACCAGGTGCAAACATTGGACAGTAGTATGCTTAATCCCAAGCACATAACCCACTGACGCAAAAAAATGCACAGGTGAACTTTGTGCAGCCGTCCCAAAATCAACCACACCAGTATGATCAAGAGAATTACCCTCCTAAAGTGGTCAAAATAAAGGTAAAAAACAAACTGAAAGGGAACCTTGGACAGGGGTGCAGCAACCAACAGTGCCCACTGCGGCCCTGGCTGCGAAATAACTCCAACTGAAACCAGAACCAGGAGCCAAGCAATGCTCAAAAGCAAGGAAAACGGCAACCTCTATGAACAAACCATTCTTTTTCAATATGTGATGAGTACGGGCACTATATTCACCACTGTCCCAAACTCCCTTAGCTTATAAAGCTTTAGAGTAACCGAGGACAAGGAGGATCTTCCCAGAAAAATACAGTTATGCAAGAACCCTTCCCCCATCAAGGAACGGTCAGCACCCAGTAGAAAAACCCCAATGATTTCGAGAAAAACAACCATGAAATTTACATGGCTGGCGAAGAAACGTTTTTCCAAATCTGGAATCGCAACTACAACACCCCACTAGACACTGGTATGTGAAGGGCTAGTACGTCCATGCTGACTGCACCTTTGACCATTCCAAAGATTCCTTTGGAACCATTTTCAAAAATGGTTAAAGAGCCTAATAGGTGAGCAGGTAATAACTCTAAAGTAGCCCACAATTACAGCATCGTAGATGATTTAGCCCAATCACTTGCTTCTATGTCTGCTTTGGAGGTACTACAGTCATGTCCGAAGCAGCAGAAAGTCCTTCTTTCCACCTTAGGTGTCGTCGACCCTGCCAACACGTGCATGATGGATTTTGATTTAGACAAAGCCACCCCTAGGCTTCCTTCCATGGTCACCTTCTAGATACCAGTATCGGAACATAATATCATTATTCACCAATGTGTCACTGACGAGGGTGCATCCATGTGCATCATGTCAAAGAATGTATGGTGGAAGTTAGGATCCCCAGAACTCAAACCTTCCGTCATCACTCTCAAAGCATACGATGGTCGTCCCTCGACCCCCATCGGTCTCTTCCAAAACGTACCGGTATGCTTAGCCGGGAAAACGGTCCACATAGACATCAAAGACTTGGATGCTCACTTGGATTACAATATACTCCTTCGGTGGAGTTACATGTACGCCATGTGGGCCATAGCATCCTCTGTTTTCTGCATCATGATGTTCCCCCATGAGGATTGAATCATTACAGTAGACCAGTTGACACACACTGAAAGCGTCCTTTGACCAACACAGATATGGTTCTACCCTATGTAGAGACAACCACTGATGGGCTTGTACGGTATCAATAATATGGCCCTGGCCAATTCAAACCATTTTCTGTCCAATTTGGAGAAGTGCGCGTTCGGCATGACCAAGGTTCAATATCTGAGATACATTATTGATGAAAGGGGGGTGCATGTGGATCTAGCAAAGATCCAAGTCATTCGAGATTGGCCAGCCCCGACCATTATAACAGAGCTTCGCAGCTTTCTGGGTCTTGCTAATTTCTACCGCAGATTCTTGTTGGGATTCTCTCATATCACTTGGCCCTTGAGTCAAGTCACCAAAGGAGGAGCGAGAGCAAAATTATTTTGGTTGGAACCTCAACAGAAGGCGTTCACAGAATTGAAAAATCGCCTCTGTTCTGCCCCAGTGCTCACCTTACTAGACTTGTAGCAGCCATTTGAGATCGAGACAGATGCCTCTGACTATGCTATTGGGGCAGTTCTTACTCAACAGGGACATCCAGTGGCATATCACAGCGAGACATTTTCTGAGATAGTTCGCAAGTATCCCACCTATGACAAAGAAATGTATTCCATTGTGCAAGCCTGTCGACAATGGAAGCATTACATTTTGGGGGAAGGAAACAATCATCCATACAGACCACCGGCCCTTGCAGTTCATACAGACACAAGGGAAGTTGCAGAATGATCGCCATCAGAAGTGGTCCACATATCTGCAACAGTTTCATTTGAACATCAAGTACAAGAAGGGTAGCACCAATAATGTTGCAGACTGCCTCAGCCGACCACCGATCGTGGCGCTCACCACCGTGGTTAACTCTTGCCAACACGAGACTTCTAATTGGCCGCTTCTCTATGAGAGGGACACATAATTCGGCCACACTTACAAGGCACTCTTGGGGGGCACGCAAGTTCCAAATTTTCACCTCCAAGATGCACTTTTATGTCACCTGGGACACCTTTGTGTTCCTTCAAGCGAGCGTGCCAAGATGATATGGGAAGCACACTACAGTCGAGTCACTGCGCATTTTGGGGTCGAGAAAATAGTAGCAATACTACAGAAGTATTTCTATTAGCCGAACCTTCGAAAGGATGTCGAGAAGCACATCAGATCCTGCACTGCTTGTGCCATTGCCAAACCGACCGTTAAGAAGCAAGGCCTATATACTCCACTACCTACCCCTAGTCGACCTTGGGAATCCATCTCCATGGATTACTTGTCAGGCCTACCTTCTACTAAGAATGGAAATGACTGTGTTTTCGTGGTCGTTGACAGATTCTCGAAGATGGCCATTATGTTGGCCTGTAAGAAGAATATCACAACAAAAGCCACTTCTATACTCTTCTTTGAACGAGTGTGGGTGCACTTTTGGATCCCACAGTCTATCATCTCAGATCGGGACAACAAGTTCCTCAACACATTTTGGTCCAGCCTCTGGTCAATGCTGGACACCAAGCTCACCAAGTCCACAGTTTTCCATCCTCAAACGTATGGCCGTACGCAGGTCGTCAATGGGAATGATTGTACACATTCTCGCGCATGTACAATTCAAGGAGAACACGCACATGGACGCAGAGCACCCGCTATGTACAACATAGTTATAACCGGGTTCTCCACAGCTCAACCGGCCACAGCCCCTTTCCGGTGGGCTTGGGATTCCAGCCACTATGTCCCATTGACGTAGCCATGCCATTTGTAACTACTCAGGCCGATTCAGCTCATGTCCAGTCTGAAGCTGACAAAGCAAACAAATTCATCGAGCGCATTTAGCACATCTTCCAATAGGTTCATGACATATTGGACAGAGCCAATGCTAAGTACAAGCAAATTTCCATCATCAACACCCTGTGTGGCCACACACTTCCATGTGGCGACGAAGTATGGCTACATTTCTGGTGTATGGAGCGCCACCAGACCCCACCGCAAGCTTTGCCCGTCCGATATGGGTCATACACCATCACCAAGGTTTTAGGTTAAAATTCCTTTGAGCTCAGTATTCCACCATTCCTTTGTCTACACCCAGTGTTCAATGTGGACCGCCTTCGGCCCTACTTCCCACCTCTATTGGACACCTCTAACATTGCAGAACAACTCACATCAACAGAGTTAAACCCAGATTGCATGGAATAGGCCACCATGGATTGTATCATGGACATGAAAATCAAGAAGAATCACCAGTAGAAGATCCAACTGTATCGGGTTGTCAAAGCTAGCCAACTCATGCACCAAGGAAAATGGTTCACCAGGCACCAAGTTTGGCAGAAGTTTCCTCATCTCATGCAGGAACTCAATGCAATGGGGACCATTGCTTCCAAGGGAGGAGGAATGATCTAGGGTGGAAATTGGTGGCCACCCACCTATTCCATTTGAACGCCCACCATCAGTTCTTTCAGTTTTTAAGTTGCAACACAACTTAATATTTTTAGCAGTTTTTCAGGTCCTGAACTTCCGGAGCCGTTTTGAGGCCCTAAACGACGTTTTTTGGGCATCATTTTTCCGCTGAATTTCATGGAATGAAATTCATCCCGAAAGTTGTGGTCCTCGGATAAAGCTTTCTAATGATGTATCATGTGCGTCAAACAGAGATAGTATGCCAAAGTTACGTCCCTGGGAAGTTGAAACACCAATTTACCCAAACGATGCCCATAGTTTTGGCGCTTCATCTCCTAGGGTTAGGTTTTTGGATGTTTAGGGTTCTCCATTATTTCTCAATAATAAATAGGCCCTCGAGCCTCATTGTAACTGAGTTCAGAGGCATGTAGCTGCCACATCTCTCCTCAGAGATAACTACCAGCGCCCTAGCTAGTTTTATTTCCATTCTGTCTGTAAGCAAATTTCAGTTCTTTGATATTAATGAAATGAAGTGTTATTTCCACTGCATATCTGTATTTATGGTTATATGTTTATTCTGCTGCGTTTCGCATAAATTTGGATTAGTGGTACCGTAGGTTCTGCTTTCAATCCTTCTTTGCATGTCCCCAACGAGGTCAGGGTATAAGGAGTTAGGGCTCGATCTGGTGGAACCTTTGCAAGATCAGCCTTGCAAACCCTGACGGACGCCCATGGGGGATGAAAAGAAATATGAGGGAGTATGAGATCCTATCAAAATATTGCTCGAGGAGGCCCTCGAAAAATAAAGGAACGCAATGATGGATAACTTTGCCCAGATCCTTCAACAGCTGCCCACCGGCGGCGCATCTGCATCCAGCAGCCACTCTTGAGGTGCGACTCCTTTTAAGGTACAAGTAAATTTTAACATTCCCATATTTGAGGGTCAAATAGATGCAGATGTCGTAGATAGATGGCTGAATCTATTAGAAGGATATTTCTCGGTTCATGACTTTTCCGACCCGGAGAAGATTATTTTTGCATTCCTCAAAGCTACCCCCCATGTCAAGGACTGGTGGGAAACCTACTGTGAGAACAAGGATCGTACTTAACCTCTCTCGTTTCCTGCCGTACTAACTGGAATTCTTTCCGTGACGCCACAAGGAACAAGACGATCTCGTGGGAGCTGCGGAGACAAGTACATACAATGTACCACGCGACAACAAAGGGATCAAGATGTGCATGAGTTGACGAATCTGTTCCATACCCTGCACACAAAGTTGGGTATCAAAGATTCAGAGAAACATTTGGTGCTAAATTATCATAGCTGTCTACATAGATAAATTTAGGAGGAAATGGAGTTCCTCGACATCTCCTCTCTTGGTACATCATACGGGTATGCTTCCAAGATTGAGTAGAAATTCGAACAGAAGAAGCGATACTTTGGATCTGCGAATCAAAAGCAAGGGAAAGGTGCTTCCAAACCACAAAACAAAGGACAGAGCCAAGGCATGGCGGCTAAAGACAACTCGTCAAAGCCACAAGAAAAGAACAGCACCACAAAGCAAAAGAAGGACACAGGAAAGTGGTGTGAGTTCCATAAGAGCTCCACTCACAACACAAGTGAGTGTCGGGCCAAGCAGTCGCTAGTGGCCGAGATGAGGGATTCTGAGTCAGATGCATGCTCCGACTCCAAATCAAAACCTGAAAAGGGGAATGAAAAAGGGAAACATATTATTGATGCAGAGCCTAATGCGATTGTTCCCACTACAAAGATCCAGAAGGAGGAACCGGAAGATCCAGAGGAGGAGGAACGTCTCTTCCACTCCCAGATGTGGGTAAAGGGCTCCCCTGTACAATTCATTGTCGACAATGGGAACCAAAAGAACCTCATTTCAGCAAACACCGTGAAGCAGTTGGGCTTGCCGACCACAGCTCACCCACATCCATACACCATCGGGTGGCTTCACCAAGGACAAGATCTCCGCGTCAGCCAGCAGTGCCGCCTTCCCTATAGCATCAAGCCCTTCACGGATGAGGTATTATGTGACGTTGCTCCTATTGATGTTTCTGATGTATTATTAGGACAACCATACTCGTGGAAGCGTCATGCTGTGTATGAGTCTCGACCTCGTGCTGTTATTATTACTTTGGGAAATAAGTTGTACAGGATACCAGAGGTACCACCTCCTACGACTATCTCTTGGGTTACTGCAAAACAATGCAGTAAGCTCATTTCCCAAACCAGGAAATTCGTTTTCCTGATGATCCGCCCCCAGGGCAAGAAGAAGACTGTGGCCACGACCTCCAGACAGGGCCCCTCTGCACGACAACAACAAATGGATAAGGTCGTGGAGGAGTATGGGGACATCTTCACCTCACCCACAGGGGTTCCTCTGCACTGCCAAGTCAAGCACCCGATTGATCTGACCCCAGGTGCGCCACTACCCAATGGACCGATCTATCGACGCTCTGTTCTGGAAAATGATGAAATCAAGAGGCAGATTCAGGAGCTGTTGCAGAAAGGTCACATCAGACCAAGTTCATCGCCCTGTGGGAGCCCGATCGTATTGGTACAGAAGAAGGATGGGACGTGGAGACTCTGTATTGACTATCGGGCGCTGAACAAGATCACTGTCCCGAATAGGTACCCAATCCCACAGATTGATGACCTTCTGGACCAGCTCCAAGGTGCAAAATATTTTAGCAAGATCGACCTAAAGTCTGGGTATCACCAGGTACCAATTAAACCCTCTGATGTGTGGAAGACTGCCTTCAAAGCCAGGGAAGGCCTTTTTGAATGGCTGGTCATGCCTTTCGGGTTGACGAATGCTCCGACAACTTTCATGAGGATGATGGACGACATCTTGCAGCCATTCACCAACTCATTTGTAGTGGTGTACTTGGATGACATTCTGATCTTCAGCAAGACTTGGGAAGAGCACCTTCATCACATCCGACAAGTCCTCCAAACACTGTGGCAACACAAGTTGTGTGCCAATTTGGAGAAGTGCACGTTTGGCATGACCTAGGTTCAATATCTGGGATACATTATTGATGAAAGGGGGGTGCATGTGGATCCAGCCAAGATCCAAGTCATTCGGGATTGGCCAGCCCCGACCACTATAACAGAGCTTCGCAGCTTTCTGGGTCTTGCTAATTTCTACCACAGATTCGTGTTGGGATTCTCTCATATCACTTGGCCCTTGAGTCAAGCCACCAAAGGAGGAGCGAGAGAAAAATTATTTTGGTTGGAACCTCAACAGAAGGCATTCACAGAATTGAAAAATCGCCTCTGTTCTGCCCCAGTGCTCACCTTACCAGACTTGTAGCAGCCATTTGAGATCAAGACAGATGCCTCTGACTATGCTATTCGGGCAGTTCTTACTCAACAGGGACATCCAGTGGCATATCACAGCGAGACATTTTCTGAGATAGTTCGCAAGTATCCCACCTATGACAAAGAAATGTATTCCATTGTGCAAGCCTGTCGACAATGGAAGCATTACATTTTGGGGGAAGGAAACAATCATCCATACAGACCACCGGCCCTTGCAGTTCATACAGACACAAGGGAAGTTGCAGAATGATCGCCATCAGAAGTGGTCCACATATCTGCAACAGTTTCATTTGAACATCAAGTACAAGAAGGGTAGCACCAATAATGTTGCATACTGCCTCAGCCGACCACCGATCGTGGCGCTCACCACCGTGCTCAACTCTTGTAGGCACGAGACTTCTGATTGGCCGCTTCTCTATGAGAGGGACACATAATTTGGCCACACCTACAAGGCACTCTTGGGGCGCACACAAGTTCCAAATTTTCACCTCCAAGATGCACTTTTATGTCACCTGGGACACCTTTCTGTTCCTTCAAGCGAGCGTGCCAAGATGATATGGGAAGCACACTACAGTCGAGTCGCTAGGCATTTTGGGGTCGAGAAAATAGTATCCAAGATGCACTTTTATGTCACCTGGGACACCTTTGTGTTCCTGCAAGCGAGCGTGCCAAGATGATATGGGAAGCACACTACAGTTGAGTCGCTGGGCATTTCGGGGTCGAGAAAACAGTAGCAATACTACAGAAGTATTTCTATTGGCCGAACCTTCGAAAGGATGTCGAGAAGCACATCAGATCCTGCACTACTTGTGCCATTGCCAAACCGACCATCAAGAAGCAAGGCCTATATACTCCACTACCTACCCCTAGTCAACCGTGGGAATCCATCTCCATGGATTACATGTCGGGCCTGCCCTCTACTAAGAATGGCAATGACTGTGTTTTCGTGGTCGTTGACAGATTCTCGAAGATGACCATTATGGCGGCCTGTAAGAAGAATATCACAGCAGAAGCTACTGCTAAACTCTTCTTTGAATGAGTATGGGTGCACTTTGGGATCCCACAGTCTATCATATCAGATCGAGATAGTAGGTTCCTCAGCACATTTTGGTCCAGCCTCTGGTCAATGATGGACACAAAGCTCACCAAGTCCACAACTTTCCATCCCCAAACAGATGGCCAGACAGAGGTCGTCAACAGAATGATTGTACACATTCTGCGCATGTACAATTCAAAGCATCCCCGCATATGGGACGAGAGCCTCCCCTATGTACAACATAGTTATAACTGGGCTCTCCATAGTTCAATTGGCCATAGCCCCTTTCAGGTGGGCTTAGGATTCCAGCCGCTATGTCCCATTGACGTAGTCATGCCATTTGCAGCTGCTCAGGCCGATTCAGCACACGTCCAGTCTGAAGTTGACAAAGCAAGTACCTTCATCGAGCGCATTCAACACATCCACCAACAGGTTCATGATTTATTGGACAGAGCCAATGTGAATTACAAGCAGCGCCATGATCAACACCGGGTGCCACACAACTTCCAGGTGGGTGACAAAGTATGGCTGCATTTGCAGAAGGAGCACCTCACTGGACCTCACCGCAAGCTTTGCCCGCTCCGATACGAGCCGTACACCATCACCAAGGCTGTAGGGAACAATGATTTTGAGCTTAGTATTCCACCATTCCTTGGTCTGCACCCAGTCTTCAATGTGGATCGCCTTCGTCCTTACTTCCCACCTCTACTGGACACTTCGGACGTTGCAGAACAACTCACACCAACAGAGTTAAACCCAGACTGCATGGAACAAGCCACCACAGATTGTATCATGGACATGCAAATTAAGAACACTCACCAATAGAGGATCCAACTGTATCGGGTTGTCAAAGCTGGCCAACTCCTGCACCAAGGAAAGTGGTTCACCAGGGACCAAGTTCAGCAGAAATTTCCTCATCTCATGGAGGAACTTAACGCGATGGGGACCATTGCTTCCTAAGGGGGGAGGAATGATCCAGGTGGATATTGGTGGCCACCCACCTATTCCACTTGGCCCCCCACCATTATCTCTTTCAGTTTTTCAGTTTCGGCATAACTTACTATTTTTAGCGAGTTTTTCGAGTCACTGAACTTCCGGAGCTGTTTTGAGGCCTAAAACGCGTTTTTGGGTATCATTCCCGGGTGGATCACCCAATTCATCTCGAAAGTTGTTGTCCATGTAGTCCTCAGATAGAGCTTTCTAATGATGTATCATGTGCGTCAAACGGAGATAGTATGCCAAGGTTACGTCCCTGGGAAGTTGAAACACCAATTTACCCAAACGGGGCCCATAGTTTTGGCGCTTCATCTCCTAGGGTTAGGTTTTTGGGATGTTTAGGGTTCTCCATTGTTTCTCAATAATAAATAGGCCCTCGGGCCTCATTGTAACTCAATTTAGAGGCCTGTAGTCACCACATCTCTTCTCAGAGATAGCTACCAGTGCCCTCGCTAGTTTTATTTCCATTCTGTCTGTAAGCAAATTTCAGTTCTTTGATATTAATGAAATGAAGTGTTAATTCCATTGCATCTCTATATTTATGGTTATATGTTTATTCTGTTGCATTCCTACATAAATTTGGATCACCTGAGAAAAGCGTTCTTAAGGCACGCTCTTAGCCTGATTTTGCGCGCATAAGGCATGCTTTTACCCTAATCGCCCGTGCAATCCAGGGTAAAATAGGCTCAAAATCCGTAGAAACAAATATTGCATGGACCCCGACACCCTTAGACTGAAAAAAATAAGTGCAAGACATTATGAAGTTTACCTCAACATAATATCACTAATCCCTGGTACTTAGGCTCACCGCAACAACAAGAACTACTCTGCAAAAGCCTTTGAGCTCTCAATACTCAATAGAAACAAATGAATTGAATTAGGGCCATATTCACCTATATATTGCCCTTTTCAAAAAAATTGGAGGACCATAACAAGAGCTCAGAAATCTCGATCACCGGACTGAAAGCAACACTATGATTAGCACTCCATAACGCTCAAGGGTGGTGCCACAAATTCACACCCCCGAAAAAATAAATTTTCAGTGTTGGTAGGTATGCCCTCTCTCATCTTATTTTTAAAAGCACATTTATTTCAATAATATTTGATAAAAAATATGCTTTCACTTGGGATAATTATTTTTTAGGCAGAACACAAACCATCCACAACTCTATCCACTAAAAGTTACATAGTAGGTATCATTCTCCCCCCAGCATGATAGAGTCCTAGAAAAAATCTACATACCCTAAAATCATTTCTCTATCAGAAGTTATCCATAGGTTCCACACACCCAACCATGTTTATCATCACCTCACCTTGTACATGATAAATATCCTCATTGGTCGGTAGAGACTCCCCCACCTCGACCCCATGGAACTCATCACCCACAGTAGACCATATATCATAGCAAAAGTGACACAATGGCCATACCACTTTAGTCTAGGAAGCACCTCATGCCCATTTAGTCATCATTCATAAGGTCAAGTTTTACCGTACGAAATAAAACCCCTTTCCTGGATGACTAGGTTGTACAAGCAGATCAAAAGCACACTGTCGTGCCTCACATTTGTCCCACCATACCTCCATCAACATAATCCCATCTGTGATAATTTTTCATCCACTTCATGAACCTCACACATGAGACCAACCAATGGGGCCCCCAACCTCAATAGAACACCTTCCTAACACCATTAGTGAGAAAACACTTTCATGTTTTGGGGCACCCAGCTCTATGTTTTGTACAAACCAAACCCCATTATTTTATTCTTTTGGCAAGTGTACGAAGACCACAAATGATGCACTATGTCCCCCACCCACTCATTCATTATTTCTCTCATGGTAGCAGTCCCTAACCACCCTTGGTTGGAGTATACCACCATCATGCAAAAGCCACTATGACATTCATAACCAATTTATACCCACCCTGGAAGTCCTACCGACACCAGGGCTTTCCCCATCAGAAATAGTTATGCCGCCAAGCTTATTTTTATACTCCGACCTTGGGCCACTAAATACCCATCATCAGTTTTTAGTCACCCCTCACCATCAAGCCTATGTTTAACCCATCAAATTTAGGATCCTGACCCTCCGTATCAGTGACCCTCTTGATCAGTTGAGGCTTCCTTTTTTTTTCGACTTCAACAACTTTTTTCCAAAAAGGAAGTCGTACCTTAGATCGCCCCCCTCCATAAAAAGGGTATCCTCGAGTAGCACTGTGTAAGACATCATTTCCCAAATATGTCATCGATCCTCATGAAATTCAACTACAACACAAGCTTTCATGTCTAGATGGGATCGTACCTTACAACCATTGCACTTTCATCAAATTCGTCGAAGACTTGTGCCTTTATAAGCATCTCTGTCAGTATTGCTTACACGAGAGGTCCCAGACAATGCCTATGTGTACAATGCGCATTTACATGCCATACCAAGTATACGAATATGGGTACCACTTTCTACCTATTATCAAAGAACAAATTCCCCTGAGGGCGTTAGCAGTCGTCGTCATCAAAAAACAACTCACTACCATATTAGTGACACAAACATAATCTGTATCTGTCAAATAGATTTTTTTAACTAGCGAAAGCATTAGTAGCTTGGGACATGTCATTTTCGTAGAAAATTTGTATATATTGTATTATACAATTGCTTACAGGGGTCCCACAGGACATGGTCGTTCTTTGACACAGTGTAGGGTGTCTCCAATTTCGAGCTACATGCAGGTCTCTCTCTCTCTATGCACAGTATACAAAAAAGAAACTATAATTTATTTTGGCTATACATTTCTTCTTAGACCTCACACATTAGGAGGGAACTGTTATCACTGGAAAATTGTACAAGCAAAGGTGGAATTATTTAATGTTAGGCAGAAGGATTATAGGGCTGAGAGACATTAGAGAATCTAAAAGTATTTAAAAAATCTCTAAGTTCTGAGGAAAAATCAAATTGTGTACAATAAGGAGTAGTCAAATGTGATTTTGCATGCAAAATCCTTCGATAAACGTGCCCTTGTGGGCCTTTTGACCCAAAAAGTGCACAATCTTGGGAGTGGTGGAAGTCACTTTTTGGGACCACAAGGCACAATCCAGGACATTGATTCCACACTTGAAGCTGCCTAAGGACAACCACCCAAGCCTCCTTAGGACATCAAGGGAGCAGACGATGGAATAATTGTGGCACACAATGGAATCACCGTCCTCTCTTGGGTCACTATCCACAATGTACCAAGAGAGGGAAGAAGTATTTGAATTCTCCTATAACAAATTGAGAGAACAATATTATGCTGGCCAAAATTTCCTCAAGCAATATCAGTAGTGTGTGATCCAGACCAGAGATAGAGGGGACTCAATTGTTGGCCATCCAAAAACTCTAGTCCACCATAGTAGATAGAGGGATAATTTATGCCAAGGTAGCTCAGAAGTAAAGACATCCTTGCATCAGGACTCAGAACCCATAGTTCTAAGGGCCCCTTGGCAAGTGGGTTAAATTTTCATCCTCATTTCCTACCAACACTCAATAAGAGGGGACGTAAGAGCCACCGTTTGGATTATTGAATTTGTTTGACTCTATTTAGAGCTTTTGTGTTATTTGTTTTAGTTTAGTTTAATTTTTTTATTTGAATATGCATGCTATTTCTCTATCTAGTATGTTTATGTTCTAGCATGTTCCACTAACTTACTTAAGTCCATCTATTTTCTTCTTGTGACCAATAACTTAAGAGGGAATACCACACCCCTAAATTTGGTGTGATTTCGTACATACGTGCACCAAACACACTAACACAAAACCCTTGAAAACCCTCAAAACATCATTTTATTAAATGAATAGGAAGAAGTTGCCCAAGTGTTAGAAAATTTGGGTACACTATTTTAGGAAGAAGACCAATTTGAGAATTTTCAAGGTCAAGACCTGTATGCCTCTGTAGGTAGCTTTGGCCATATGGAAATTCTACCTCCTACTAAAAGAATGGAAGAATTGTAGAACCAAGAGGAACCAATTCCATTTTTAGACGAATATCCCGAGGGAGAAATTCATGGAGAAAGAAATTCGAAAGAAGAAAACCAATCAGGAGACACTGTTCCATTAGAACAAGACCCCAATATTGGCACAACATCATTTTTTCCTGAAATAGATACAACTGTCCCCTCTCCAATCAAAAACATCATAAATGAGGAAGAGAAAAAAAAAACATGCAATGTTAGGATGAAAAGGTTAAGGAAAAAGAATAGAAAATTGAGAAAATTGATTAAAATATTAATAATATGGTTGAATGAAACAGATAAGAACTGAAAGCAGAAAGTGGAAGTAGAAATCGTTAGTACTTAGAGAGAGAAATGTTCCACTGAAGAGATTGGAACTCAAACAGAAATTATTTCTGCTTGTTCAATAGGAACTCAAACAGATTTTTTTGTGGATGTTAGGAACAATGTTATTAATTTTTTTTTTTGGAGATTGATGTATTCCCCAAGAAACATCCATTATTGTGGAAACCATTGTTCAGACTGATTCAGTGACAACATGTGACAATTTTTGGAACACCTAATCCTACATGGGTAGGTATGGAATGCGAAAAGTCACAATGGAGTCCAAGTGACCTTGGAATATGAAACCAAGAGTCACACCATTGTACTATAAATGTACATCTTTGTATAATGGAAAATAAGAAAGCCTCACGCTTATCCTTCATTGTGTGTTGAGTCTCTTGTGTGTGTGTGTTCATCTTCCTCATACACCATGTGTGTGCTTAACATGGTGTTTAACATGGTATCAGAGCGGGCGATTGCTGGACCTGCTCCAAATTGAGTGAGCCATTTGTGTGTATGGCCTGTGCATATCTGAAATATTCTTGACATTTTTGCAGCATTTAGAGAGTTTTTGCAGTAGATATTTTGCTGGATTCGGAAAGGTGTTTTGAAGAAGAGAAGCATTTGTTTTGAAGAACAACAGCATTGGTTTTGAGAAGGAGCAACATTCAAAATCCTTGGCAGCATTCAAAAATTGGTTTGGAGATGCAGCCTTGTGCATCTGAAGATTTTCTCACTGCTTATTTTTCCATTGAAAAATCTCTGCATTTTAACTTTTGCACCATTTTGGAGCTGCTAGAAAAGTGTTTAAAATGAGTTTCTGGAAAATTCTGGGTTTTTCCTAGAAATATTTCTGAGTTTTTTCATTGAAAATTTTTGCAATTCTGGGTTTCTTTGCTGCTGGAAAAATCATTTTTGCAAGTTTACAAGTTCCTGCAAATTATTTTGCTGTGTATCTAGAAAAATTCTGCTATATATTTGGAAGAAAAAATTCTTCTGCTAGATTTCTTACTCCTCTCTGTTGTTATATTAAAAAAAAATAAAAAAATCTCTAGGCAAACTCTGCCCTCAGCCCTCCACGCTTCCCACAAATCAATGCACTACCCATACACAACCACTCTCCTCTCAACCCACTCCACTCAATGCACCCTTATCACTCCAAAGCTCACTTCAACCACAGCCCTCACGGCCCTCCTTTTCCATACATAGCCCTCCCTCACTACAATACATCGACTCCCCTTCCCACGGAAGTCCCCTTCCTCACGTCACTCCACCCCTGCACAATCCCCTAATGCTGCTCCATATCTCCCTTTGCACGCATACTATTTTCCCTACCCGCCATAAAACTCTGCCTCCTTGCATCTACTTAATGCCCCCCATTCTCTACACTACTCGAGCCACACCTCTTTTCTTTCTGCCCCAACCTGCCAGCACCTATCGATCTTGCTGCCCCCTCACAGTTCAACCTTACGCTATCCCTACTTGCTACCCTGATTACTCACGCCCTCCCCTCCTCACTATACTGTACAGCGCACTCCTCTCATCTCTCCCCATGGCCCCCTCACTCTGCAACACTTCCGCCCTCGTCCTTTTACATACCGCCTCTCACTATATACAACCCCATTTAATATAATACCGCCTCTCACTATATACCACCCCATTTAATATAATACCGCCCCTTCTTATCCTTAATACTGCCTTTTCATTTATTTTTTAAATTTTGATTTTACTACAATTTAAATCTCCCCCTTTCAATTTTAATAACCCTCCCTCCATTAATAAAATTCCCTTCATATAATATGTCCATTTTTTATATTCGCCCTTTTCATATCTCTCCTCCCACAATTATAATAATCCCCCTCCCTTTTAATTTAATTTCCTTCCCCTTCCACTAAAATTAATCCCCATTTTTAATTAATTCTCTTCATTTAATTAATCCCTTTTTTAATTTAATCCCCCTTCCCTTAGCTTTCCCACCCATTTCCTTTTTTAATTTATTAAAAAGCCCCCTTCCCATTTCTAATATATTGATTTTTTAATTAATTTTTAATTAATTAAAAAAAAAAAACAGCAGAGAGAGAGAAAAAGAAGAAGAGCGAAAAAATAAACATGAACAATAGAAAAAGAAGAAATGACATGTGAGCAGATGGACTCGATACATAGAGAAAATTGCAGATTTGCATTGTGATTTGTGGCATAAGGGTGATTTTCAGAAGAAATTGACATTTGAAGACAAGTTTTCCATCATTGAAAACAACTCTTTGAAGGAAAATTCAGCTGCCTTAAAGGCCTCTTGCACAAGTGTTTTTGCTCCACATTCAAATATTTTTTTGCCGAGATATTTACATTGTATTGCTTTTTCATAGTTGCAATCAGTACTTGAGTTGTTGAAAAATTGTTGATTTCCCTCCATCATTTGAGGAGCATATTTTGTACTTTGAGATTTCCATAGTTGGAAATTCTTTTGAGTCATTTTTATTTCTTGTTGCATCACATTGTAAACGGGTGCATTTTCGATTGAAGCTGAAACCCTTTCATTTTTTGAGCCTAAGTTGTTGAAAATGGCTAAAATCAATGAGGCATTAGAGTTGTTGAATAACCTCATTCATTCCAATGTTGATGACATGATAAAAATGAGCAAGAATGCTCTTTGTAACATTCAAAGTTGTTTACAAGATGCACAAGAAAAGATTCCGTTTTTGCAGTTGGAAACTCAGCTTCAACAAGATGAACTTCAGCAAAAGAGTCACCATTTTGAACCTGTTTCTATTCAGAAGATTGAGAGGGACTCCCATAAGCAGCAAGTCAGTAAAGATGCAGTTGATTCCCATTCAGTTCCTTGTACAAGAGCATATTTTCATGCAGATGCCACAGCTCAACCTACACTTCTCAAGCCCATCATCAGACCTTGGGAAGAGCTTGTCCACAACAAGCACAGAACTGGTCTTGGGTATGACAAGGATGTGTCCTTTCATATTCCAGACTACACCAAGCCCATCATATTTTAGAGTGCCAGATTCTTGTATGACAGTTCACCTGCAGCTGTTCCAGATCTTGTTCCACAACAACATCAGATTGAAACATTCCAACACTGTGATCGAGTTGGCCATATGAAAGATCATTGTTTTGATCTTCATCCATGCAAGCACTGTGGTCGGCACACCCATTCTTCAGACATATGCTTCAGAAACAAGCCTCCTGTAAGAAAAAAGATTCATCTTGGATGGATCGCTTCTTGGCAATGGGCATCAACAACCAAGAAGATGTTTATGACACATATTAGAACTTGTTCACAGATATTGAGCAAACTTGCAATTGATTTTTCATCATCATCTCACCTTGTCCCTGACAGGGGGGAAAATGGTGGTCATGTACAAGCTTCGACGACAAATCAAGTGAGCCTGAGCCACAATCTCTCATTCCATGTTCAGAGTTGTAGCCAGAGACACAACAGTTCAAGCAATCCTGAGCCACAATTCATCATTCCATATTCAGAGATGTAGCCAGAGACATGGATGCCCATGAGCATGCCTTCGGTTGGTGGACAACCTTAAACCATCATCTTTAGTTGGTGGATAACCTAAAACCACCACAGGTAGTAGACCTCCCTTCTTTTAGGTCGAAGGTCTCCCTTTCATATATGAGGAACACTTCCTCTAGTAGAAGCCTTCAGCTTAGCAGCCTTCAGCTTCTTTCCAGCATTGGTTGAGTTCTAGGAAATGCTTCAAGCATTCCAGAGTTTTTGGTAATCCTAAAACCATCACAGGTAGTAGACCTCCCTTATTTTAGGTTGAAGGTCTCCCTTTTTTATGAGGGACAATTCCTCTAGCAGAAGCCTCCAGCTTCTTGCCAGTTTTGGAAGAGTTCTGAGAACTGCAAAAAGTTTTGCGTTCCAGTGTTGGTGGTCATCCTTAAACCACCTCTTTTTTCCAACATTTCAGAGAGTTGATTCAGCCCAAGTGTTGCCATGTATTCTTTGCAGATTTGTATTACAACTCTCTTCTTGGACTCACACATACCCCTTCGAATTAAGGGGGGATGTTGGAACACCTAATCCTACATGGGTAGGTGTGGAATACGAAAATTCACAATGGAGTCCAAGTGACCTTGGAATATGAAACCAAGAGTCACACCATTGTACTATAAATCTACATCTTTGTATAATGGAAAATTAAAGCCTCACACTTATCCTTCATTGTGTGTTGAGTCTCTTGTGTGTGTGTGTTCATCTTCCTCATACACCATGTGTGTGCTTAACATGGTGTTTAACAACAATGAAGCTCAAAAAGAGGAAATACCTTCGTATGTCCCCTTGGTAAGGGAAGCTTTTATTCAGAAATTACAAAATGAATTAACAAGGGCCAAGCAAGTGTTAGCCCAACATCAAAAGGAAGAAGTACCTTGGTAGACACACTAGGAACTATTAAAGAAGTTGGATACACTTACTACAACTGAAGATGAGAATTTTACTAGTCTCCATATTGAGCAGGATAAAGTAAATAAAATGGAGAGCCAAATTTAGAAGGCCAAGGAAAAAACTGAAACTATTTGTTCAATTTACTCTGATGCTTTGTCTTGTCGATCACCAGCCACTATTTATGCCCTATTTTTATTAGAAAGGTATTTATTATTGAATATTAGAGATATCAAGGATGGTGAATCTACTGAATTCAGGACTACCTCATAGTTTGTTCAATGTTGCAAGGAACGGGACGAGAAGGTGAAATGTCTTCTCTGTGAATCTTATTTGCACAATTTTTTCTTGGAAGATCAAACAGATGCTAACCCTAGTCCCTTTATTGGAGATGTTAAATTCCAAGCTTTCCTCTCTTTTGTTGAAAACTAGCTTGAATGGGCTAATTTTAGAAGAGGGAACATGGTCTAGATGGGTTAAAGGAGAACCCAATAAACCTATACACCTTTTTATCCAGCACAATAGGTTTATCAGGAAAAAATGAGTTGTGGCCACATTGGGACTCCTCCATAAAGATGTTATACATGTTGGAAGAGAGTATTTCCAGGACATAAAGGATTATTCTCTATTGGAAACAAATCAAAGGTGGAAAGCTTCCACCAACAATGTCAAAATCAGGGAACCTTTTGGTTATAGAAACTTTAAGTATGTTGATGCTTGTCCGAATGTATACAACAACATTATCCTATGCATGGGCCCTACCTAGATAGGATGCTGTTACAGGTGTCCTATTATCTGGTATCCCCTGGAGGGTTGTTATTTTTATTATGATTTTCCTCAATGCCATGTGAGCTATGCGTTTGCATTTCTTAAGAAGAAGAATGGTTTTAGGCTATATTAGGAGGACGTTTTTCCTACCTACTCTTTGACACAGTTACACCTCAACTATATTATTACATGAGGACATGAAAAAAGGTAAGTAGTTGAGTATGTTGGGTCATGGAAAAGGCATGTTTTTACCCTCATTTTAGCTTAATTAATCATTTACTTTTACGCATTTATCTTAGTTATTGGGAATAATATAGAAGAAAAGGTTTTGAAAGATGAATAAAATCATTTGCCAACAAATTGTATGATTTTAAGCTTTAAAAATAACTTTCACTTTCCTTTATGCGCAGAAATATGAATTGGACAATTTTTGTTCAAATGATGGAACAACAATGACCAAATAAGGAAAAAGAATCATTTCTTGATCGCATGGGCTAGTGGAATAATAGGAGAATCTAGCTAATCTTATAGAGAGAATCCGATTATTAGCTGCAAAAAACTTAGGATATCCTGATCCTAAGGATTCTCTCTCATCTATTAGTTTACTATTGGGTTATATAATGCTCATAGATGAAATAGAAGAGGGGTTAATTTATGAGTTGTAACTTTAATTTGGACATCATTATTTGTACTAAGATGAGTATTTTCATTACGGTGATGTTATGTATTTTCTACTATGATTAATTATAAAAATCATGCTTTCTTTATAATTGCGTTCTGAGTATTCCCAGTAATAGCTCCTAGAGGCTATAGGCCCAGTCAATAGGATAATCGTTTCTTCTTTGTATCATAATCATTTCTTTTATCTCTGTGATTGTTAATTGTTGTATCTTGTCATTTCAATTGCTGTTTGAAATTAGAATATGTTTGCGTAGTTTATCCTTGTTGTTTGAGATAAATATTAATATGTCGTTGCTTTTACGATTGCATATTATTCCTTAATAACTTGCTCAGACTAGCGTTATAATCGATTGTTGTTCCTTTCGAATGTTGTTATCATAGATATTCGGTGATTTTTTACTGTTCTTCTTCATTGCAAGTTTGAATAATAGGTTGTTGTTCATTTTCTATAATATTTCTTTTCAGTAGTTAATTATTAAGAAGTAATTATTTGAGTGTGATTCTTTCAATTCATAAGTTAGATTTAGTTTCTTTATAAATAAGTTAAGAATAGATTAATATTTATGGTTTATAATTACTTTAGGGTTTTCTTTTGAATTATTATAGATTGAACTTCAAGAATTATAAAATTAGTTATTGCAACGATTTAGAATAATTTATTCCTAAATAGCTTTTTATTTCACTGTGCACAAACAGTTCCAATACTCTTGAAACAAACAGATGAATCCTTGGTTGATAATTAATATATGCATTAGGATTGATTTTTATAGTCACCTTATTGCAAAACAATTTTCGCACCGTTACCAAGGAGGGTGTTAAATATTGATTTCCTTTTTTTTTTAATTGGATTTTATAAACATGTATCAGTTGCTCTCGAGGTAGCACATGTGTTAGACCAACTAGACGAGATACTATCGCTAGAAATAATAAAGCTGCTGCTGGAAACATAACTTGGACGAAGATTGGAAATATCTTCAAAGATTTCAAAACAGATAGCCTGGGCATGCCCACGACACAGTTGGACATTCTACAAGCCAAACAGAAACAAGCTATAGTGAAATAGAATTTAGCTATTTTCTGCTCCTGATGCCAAAAGAAGCATAGTAATAGGGAATTCCCGTTAGACATGGTTTAGACTTATGCCATCTGCACTAAGGACCATGCCACCAAATAGTGTCCATCATTTCTGGGATTAAAGGTAGTTTTTAAAGAAGCATAAGAAGATACAAAACCAGTATACTTAATGAGCCAACGTTGACAGTGGAAAGCTCGACCCACAGGTATGTCACAAGACCCTTCTCTGTTCTTCTCTTCTCCATCGTTAAATCAACAAAATTTTTTTGGAACAACATGGCAAGGCCAATAACCTTTATCTACTTGGAAATCTCAATAATTTCCCATGTCACCCTATCCAAACCAACCTTTTCCATACACTGGTTGGCCAAATTTTACTCCTTTCAGGCAAGAAAATCTATACCCATCCCAGTGAGTGGCCTCCACATCACAAAATCCAAACTAGTCTTCAAATTGGCAGCGACCCTTGGGGATAACTAATCCACCTATGGGGACAGGTCCTCAAACTCAACTGACTTTAATAGCTCTGTATCCATTACAGAAAAACCCTCAGCCCCTTATGCGCCACCAACTTCCATCTCAACCAAACCCAAATGCTAATAACATACCGGTTCAACTAATATAGATTGTTGAAAATTTAGATCCTAAAATAAAAGAGATGGAATGCAGTGAACTAAAGCTAAGAATAGGACACATCATCACCCCAGAGGAAAATAAAAACCAACAACAAGATGAGACAAAAATACATTCCATAACTAAATCTTCAACTGTGACTAATAAAAAATAAAGTAGGGAGAAGACACAGTCAAGCGACAAGATCCTGAAAAAATTATCATCACTTCCCCTCCTTTCCCTAAAAGATTAATAATACCTAAACCCATTTTTTATCCAGATGTTGATCTCTTAGGGGAACTTAAAAAATTATGTATTAAAATTCCTCTCCTCTAGGCTATCCATGACATTCCTATTTATGCTAAAACAATTAAAGAATTGTGTGTGAAGAAACATGCAAGGAAACCAAAAATTTCACCAACCGTCCATGTCGTAGGGACCTTATATGATCTACTTATAGGTAGGGAAACACTAGTAAAATACAAATATCGAGGGAATCCCATAGTTACTGTTAAAATATATGGCCTCTCTTTTCCAAACACACTAGTTGATTTAGGTGCCACCATTAACATTCTCATGACAAAAACTTGTGAGGCACTTGGTATTACAGCTTTGGAACTAACTACTACCTTGTTAGAACTTGCTGATATTTTTGCTATTAAACCTGAGGGAACTCTATAGAACATTATTGTTTCTATTGACTCATGGGAATACCTAGTAGATTTTCTAGTTATCAACCCAAGAATTTGATTAGATGGACACCATTTAATTTTGGGTCGACCTTAGTTAGCAACAATCGATGCTTATATAGGCTTTCATGCTGGTAGCATGATCATCACAAAGTGAAATGTTGTAAAAGACCTTGTTTTATATCCCTCTGTTAAGCCAAGTCTACCCATCCTGAAAAATCATAAACATCCACCTACATAGATGGAAGAAAACATTTTTTCACCTCTTAGAGTAGTAGAATAGATGTTGAAAAATGTGAAATTTGAAATGTGAAATGTTGAAATCAATAAAACAATGAGAAAAATGTGAAATGTCAAGTGTTGAAAGTGATTCTTAACAATGAAGCCCAGGAAGATCCTTCAGAATATTTCGATGATCAACATATACCAAGAATTGTTGTTCATAATAGTAGGCCTGTTGAGATTGAACCCGATAATATCTTGAATATTAATGATAATATGGGTAGTGACCCACAACAAAAAATCATTCAGATTCCAAAAAAACACAGAGAGGCATTTTCCTGGGATTATCCAAACATAAAGTACATATACCCTCAATTATGTACACACCACATCTAGACCAAAAAGGATGCCTCTCCTATCTGACAACCTCAATGAAGATTGAATATGCATCTTAAGGATATCGTAAAAGAAGAATTACATAAGTTATTGGATGTGAATTTTATCTATCCTATTTTGGATATTAAGTGGGTTTCTCCATTGGTAGTTGTTCCCAAAAAGAATGGGAAGTCAAGGATTTGTGTGGACTACAGGGAATTGAACAAGGAAACAAAAAAATACCACTTCCCTCTTCCATTTATTGATAATTTCTTTATATGTTGGCAGGAAAACAATTATTTTCCTTTCTTGATGGCTTCAGTGGTTACAACTAGATCCAAATTGCCCCTGAAGACTAAGAAAAAACTATCGTTACCTACCGCTAGGGTATGTTTGCGTATAGTGTTACCTTTTGGTTTATGCAAAACTCCAACTACATTTCAGATGGAAATACTCAACATTTTTTCTAATATGATAAATGAGGGACTTGAAGCTTACATGGATGAATTCACCCCGCACAGGAACGATTTTGACCAAACACTACAAAAAATAGAGAAATTTTTGGAACGATGCATCACTACCAGGCCGTGTCTAAGCAACAAAAAATGTCACATGATGATAATGGAAGGCGTAATCCTAGGACACTACATCTCTGCAGCTGGTATACAGGTAAAACCTACAAAAATAGAGGTAATCCTTCTACTACCTACACCTTGCACTCAGACAGAGTTATGTAGCTTCCTTGGATATGCAGGATACTATCGTAGATTTTTAAAGAATTTTTCACGAATTTTGTGCCTTTGTATGCTTTAACAGGAAATGTTAAATTTAGATGGTGTGATAAATGTGGCATTGATTTAATACTTCTATTTAACTAGCTTTTAGAGTGCATGATTTGACTTTAACATGCAATAATCAACATAAGAAATCATAACCTAGACTTGAAAATGAAAATATAATGTAATATCCCAAAATGGGATTGCAGCAACATGAACATAAAAATGTAAAACTCTGCAAATATGAACATGAAATAAGAGGGATCAATGTAAAACTATCATTTTATTAAGATATCAGCAGAAATATACAACAATATCATGAGGGAAAATCCAATCAAGCAATGGGAACAAGTCTCCAATGAACAAAACAATCAGCACATGAGCTGCTGCAAATGTATAGAATGTCGGAGAGAAGTGAAAATGTTGTCTATAATAGTGTAGCTACTACTGAATACATATATAAATAGAATGTGGCTGATATAAACAAAATAAATGCCCAGGAATGAAGAAGTGGGCTCTAATACAAGATTTCTAGCCAACTCGGAGAGGATTGCTAGAAATATCAAGAAATATACAATGTGAAAAATAACCCTGGGGTTAATGTGCCACTGCAAATTGGATTTGATATGAAATGAGGCTATGAAAGATCTGAAGTAATTATTTCCTCCTCCAATGGTATTTCTAATTAGAAGGTTGATCCCTCTACTCATAAATAGACCCTCCTGATGAGCTCAATGAACCCTCCTAGCAAATGCCTCCAAAAAATAATGCAGTTTAGGATGGTGATTGCACTGTGATGGATAGAAGATGGTTGGCCTGATGTAAAATATGTCAAAATATTCTCGGGATTCATCCCTTCTAATCCTCCAATGAATAGACAACCTGTCCACTGAAAAACAAGCCTAGAAATGATTCTAAGAGATCCTCCTTTGCTACACCCTGCAACACAACCCAGCTCTAAACAAAAACTGTGTTGTAGCTAAAGGAGGTAGCTTGGCCAAAATTCTGGAATGAATAAATTTAGCCCAAAGAACCTCTCCTTCCCTGAGGATGAGGTAGGGATTCCCGACCAAGAACACCCTTGTGCTAAATTGCAACCCTACTAAACAACAAGAGGAAGAAAAGTCTAAAAAGACCAATAGAAAATGATAATCTAAAAACATGAAAAAAATGGTTCCCATCCTCTCCATATATAGCAAGTTAACCTTTCCACATTGGGTCCCATCCATATTTTCCACCAAGCTCATGCAAGTTGTCCTCCACTAAAACTGTGTTGTACATCAAGGAGATTCAATGTATCTAAACAACGTTGTTGACTTGGTCAAAGTTAACTGAATCAGCATGATCCAATCCCTATTCACACCCAAAGGTGCTTAATCCAGCTTCTTATTTTTCCTCCTTTCACATTAGGAGTGTCATTATTCCTTCCAAAGGGGATTATGGGCCTCCTTACCCATTTATTCACCTACCTAGTGATAAAACCAACTGTAATATTCCATTTAGATGAAGGCTAAACTTTTGGAATATTACAGTCCTCCCCTCCAAAATTTTTCTTTTCCTCAAGCAGCTGTATAGGGAGACAAAAATTCTCCCCCTCCTCCTCTTGCGGCCTCCTCATCAATAATTGCCACCACAGCTCAACATAGTCTGCCATAAATCTACCCTCCAGTGATTCCTCCCAAGCATGCAAAACCAAATGGCTCACATCATAAAAAGGTGGAAGGTGTAGGTGGGAACCTTCTTGTTGTCCAAAGGCCTCCTCAAGATAGGATTTATGAATAGCATTGTGGATATCATGACTAATGAGAGACTCAAAAACCCATGCTATCATACAAATGAAATGATCCATTCTAGGTAGCTCATCAAAATAATTCTCAACCCCCGGTGTATGCAATGTGTTGAAACTGCATGGATAGATTACATTTTTCCACTGAAGTTGTTTCTCTCTGTGTTTATGGTAACTATGGGGTTGTTTATGATTTTTGGCTGAATTGACATGGCCTCCAAGAATGGCCCAAGTTACCCCACTAAAAACTTCAGCCATGAAGTGCCTCCTCCAAGAACTCAAGTTCTCCAAATGGCTCCTACCACATGAAGAAAAGAGATGTGATGTGGCAATCATGGTTTGCCATTTTTTTCTCCTAAAACATACAAAATGTAAATTAGGGAGATTCATACTCCCTATGGGCATCTCCAACTCATCCTACACTCTCCAATCAAAGCTCCCCATGAACATAAGAATATCTGAAATATATGGGAGGAAAAACCAATGAAAACAAGTTGCCATATGACAACTAGAGAGTGGATCATATTTCCACACATGGAACCAGCGCAGTGCATCCCTTTCCTAAATAAAAAAAAAGAATAACAAGTGCCCTTATAGCCGCTTTTTTGCTGCCATAATCATCCCATAAGATGGAATCATGAATGTAAAATGTGGTGTCAATGGTGCACACCAAGAATCATGTGGCTTCCCCCACAAACCACCGATAGAATGGTGAACATCTATGATGAAAATGGCCTCAAGTACATGACATTACAATATAAAATAAGGAAATATCCTCCTTGGTACAATATGCTACTCACAAAAGGTAAGGAAATGCATATGATAGTGCATAAGTGTACATCCTCTACTATGTACCTTGGTCATTGAGTTGAAGGCTCAACTAAAAGTTCTCCCTTACTCTGAATGAGTAGGGAAGTGGTTGTGACATCCTCTCTATCACCATCTAGGCTAGATGCCCTCCAAAGTGAACTCCTCCATCAAAGAATATTTTCACCAATTCCTTAGTGAACCCAGCATAAGTGTTTTTATTTGCATGATAAAATGAATAAGAACTATTAAACCACCAATTATGGACCATACCTTTTAGGTGCAACGTTTCTACTCTAATGGCCTCCCTTTCTGAAACTTGGTGTAGCTGGAAATATGAATCTAGCTCCTCCACCCAAGCTTTGGCTGTGCACTCTGCTGATCCATCAAAGTGAGATAGAAAGATCGTATCTCTCTTGCTTATATTATGATTGATAGATCTTCTAGCTTCCTTGAGTCGGAAAAACCTTTGGAAGTCTAAGTGCTCTTTGAATCTCCACGATTGAGAATCATACTCCTGAAGATAGGCATTCAAGGTCTCCTCCCTTGGTGCGTCTCCTTCCTTCATCCTTCTTGCAGTGAATGTGGGAAATATACTACACTGTGGATCTACATGTGTGGTTGAATGGTAACACCTATCATGTGAATAGCTAGGTGTTGGCGAAGAAACAGGTCTCGCAGGCAAGACCCAGGTTCAATGTTTGGGGCCAAAAAGGTTATCCACCATAGTCTAGAACCACACCGGCATTGTCACCCTACTCCAGAGAGCAGAGAGTCTCACCTGAGGCGTGTTGTGACCACATGCAGAAGGGGAATAGATCAATGGTGATGGAGGGATCCGCAACTCATAATTAACATAGAATTGATTGTATCAACATCAATACATATGCAAGGACATTCAGAAGATCAAACAGGTATTAAAAAAATAAAATTTTAAAGCATCACAGACATCATGCATGCATGTAACTCATAGAATCAGATAGCAACCTATAGGTATATTAATAATCTTCAACCAAATCCATAGTTACATCGCTTCCACAGCAAGATCTTTACAAGTCTGTCATAGACATCTTATAGGATAGAAAGATAGATAACAGAAGCATAGGAACTATAGAGATATCATGCTCAGAATGGATTCCCTCTACAGAGTCTTCTCAATCCTCTTCAGTTGCTTCTGCATTCGTCTCTTATTTTACATTTGTCCCTTCTTTCGGCCGGGTGACTGCTATTTATTCACCCGCCATCGCAACTACTAGTTCCTCTTGTGTTCTTCTTCAGTGGCTTCTGGCTTCTCTCTTGTTATATATGAGTTCTACTTTCTGTCTTCTATTGTATCTTTTCTCCATCTGTGCTTATGCTTCTGCTTTCTTCAGCTATCTCTTGCTTCCTCGCAACCTTGGTAGCTCCACTACTCACTGAAGTTGCAACTTCCATGTGTCATTCTGTAACCCAAAAATCTGTTCTTTACTCAAAATTCAAAATATTAAAAACACATACTCAAAACAAGAGCCCCAACAGGCCCCGAAAAAAGTTTCTTGACTTGTCCCGAGTCAATCACAAATCGATGTCTCTATCTCCATCGCCTCGCTGGACCCCATGCCCTGTTCTTACTGTGCACCTTCAGCCTGTTGTCCAAACAAGGGCCCCAACTCTGGGACTTTGCTGAACACTGTAGCCTTGATCTCATTGAAGGTTGACACAGCTTGCTTCCACCCTTCTAACAATGAATCAGTCTCTGTGGCAATCTTGGTGACAGTTGCCTCCTCTACATATGCCGGTACAGTTCCAAACACTGTGCCGATTTGAGTTTCAGCTTCGGCGACTAGCTGCTACATTGTCCGAGTGCTGCGTTGGAGGGGCGGGCGGAGCTCATGAATTACTTGTTTGGAAATTTCTGAGCTGGCCTCTGTCTGTTGAATCTGTACTTCTAGAGCATCCGCCTGGGCATATAGCTGGTCCAATCGTGTGAGGTCCGTGGCCTCTTGGATTTCCTTCGAAATTTGCTGCATTTGTGCGGAGATTGGTTGTGTTTTGACTGTCAGAGCCATTGATCATCCTAAAGACCCTTCAAGAGGTTGTAAGCATCACGCGCTACAGAGCTAAGATTTTCCTGCATCTAATTGACTTGGCCCTGCTTTTCGGCAATTTGTGCTGTATAAACTACCTCTGGATTGGGCAGTGCTGGTCGTGCTGCTAACGCTATGTGAAGCTCCACATTTTCCTTGTGGAGGCCATTGAGTGTGATCCAGAGGTGGAGGGCCTATTCTACGATACTTGTCTCTGGTACATTTGCAGGAAGTTGAGTATAATGAGCCTCAACGGCTGGCCATAACTCTTAAAACACCGTGGCGACTTCATTGATTTGACCTTGTAGCTACCCCTGTGCGGTTATGAGCTGGTCACACTGTTCAGTAAGCGCGACGATCTGCTGCTGTTGTTTTTTGCACCTTTGCTATGGTTCAGAATGAAGCCTTTCGGCTTGATGGGCCACCCTCTGGATAAATAAGTACAGCTGATCTGTACCCCATGTTTCTAAATTGGCGACCCCCGAAGTGCTTGGGTCTGGCCTCCTTTCCTGCAAGGGTTGCCGACTGGAAACCGATCAAGTAGAATTATCTGGAGGGGATGGTGGCGGGGTTTGTTGAAGTGTTGAGTCGACCATATTCAGGTCTGGTTGCTCCTGTAGATCTGTATTTCCAACCTGTGGAGGTATAGTGGGCTCAGGCTGAGCCCCAGCTAAGTCGACACCAATTTGTGCCATTTGTGTAAATATATCAGACAAAGAAACTTGGGGTTCTCCAGCGAGGTCGACCGATGGTACTACTGCTGCAGTACTAGAGTCAACCTTGGCCCCGTGGTCCCCACCGAGTATTTCTCGAATGATTAGGTCGGACACGGTGGCGGATGAATTGGATGGTGCGGATGAAGTGATAGGAAGAGGTGGAACGGTGCGTGGTGGTGGAGGTCAAATGTTGAGAAACTCTAAGGGGTCAATGGGCGGTTCTTCCTGTATCAGCACCCCTGTACTCGGTGGTAGTGGTGGATCCTCCTCAGTGAGGTCCACCACCAGACTCGCTTCGATGGTGTGAGCCCGCTTGGTCTGAGGAGCTTCTAATAGATCTGTAGACTTGTTCTTCTCCCCCATAGGGGTTATGATCGAGCTTGAAGAAGTAAATAAAATGGTAGGGATAGAGGAGGTGAGGGGAGTTGTGTGGGGTTCCGATGTAGAGCGAGAAAGCTGGAACTCGGAAAGTAAAGGAAAAGGAATGGCACCGCTTGAGACAACCTTGGTAGCCGCATTAAAACTATGTACCTAAGTGTTTAAGTGGTATATGAGGGGGACGAGCAGCACAGTGGGTTCCTGTTGTGTCACCTCCGCATCTGTCTCGGCAGGTTGTTGCTGCGGTAACATCTGATCAAAGTTGTAAATGGGTAGCCCATTGTAGATTTCCATCATGACCCCTGACCACGAACAAACTTCATTGTGGAAGGCGGTATCTTCAAGCTGGAATTTCAGCGGCTTCACGTGAAAGGTGTCCTCCGACACACAAGTAGGTCAGAGGTAAGTATGCCTATGACTAACCCCGAACCATAATTTCTCGCTATACTCATCTAACAGGTTCCTGGGCACCCTTTGCTGGTTGGTTACCATGTCCATCATTAAACCATACCAGGTCCTAAATTCCTCTGCATTCACTTGTTTGGTGCTGGGATCACCCGACACCTTCCACGGGATGTACTTCATGGCTAGAGGCTGGCCCTCTGGTATTTCCACTGGGAGCCTGAAAAGGGGAGTGTGCCACTTCCACATGGAAAATGCAACTATCAAATATCCATAAATGAAATTTGTAGCCTGCTTGTAGTTTTCTTCGCATGCATCAAACATCTCCTTCAACAGGAAGGAGCACCAGTTCAACTTGGCGCCCTGAACGCAATGCTCTGCAATGGACATGGTGTCCAAGGTGCACTCTCTCTTTGTGTAGTCCCTCATTCTCTTATTGGCAATGAGGTAGCAAGCGAATTTGATTTCGGGCTTATCGATGAGCTCGATCTTCGCTTCCTACCCTCCCTGTCGTGTGCCATATTTGGCGTAATAGTCGATGTCTCCCGACTTCCTTGCACGCTTGGAAGTAGTCTGATATGCAGTCGAGACATCCACACCATTATGCGAAAGCCCTGTAAGCTGATGGATGTCCTCAGCATGAATGGGAATTTCCTTATTCAACCACAAAGACCCATTCTAGATGTGGCTGAGTGGGAAATTGGTGCACTGCATAGCCGGTCCTATGGTCCCGAATACCAGAAGATTTCTTAAGTTCAGAAGAGAATATTATTGTAGGCCCCAAAACTCCAGTAAAATTTTGTTTGTTGAGCACCCAGCTCCTGTGAAGTAATGTTCCATATATACCTGCCATTTGAGTGTCGGGAACTTGGAAGAGTCCGAGAGGTTTGCATCTATCATTTCCGCATTGTCATATTTCATGACAAGGGACTTTGTCTTATGAATTTTGTTGTCGAGCTCTGGTTCTAGGATGGATTTTTTGGATTTCAGCATCTTTGCTCGATGTTGATAAACTTGCAGAATTCATCTCAACGTCTTCTCTTGGTGCTGTGCGTCTGGATACTTCTGCTGCTCTAGTTCTGCTTCAATTGGTAATTCCAACTGCTTCAGCATTCTCGTGATTTTTTCCATGTAAGTTATGTAATTACCTGGCACGAGTGAAGTTGATGAGACCCCATAACAAGTTAATTCCTGCTGGCATTCTTCTCGGCGATAATCGTGCGACCAATCGCATGCTAAGGTGTATTCTGACAATTGCTAACGGTGGCATGGGGGAATGGGTGGACGCGACGGCTGAGGTTACTGCGGATTATGGAAAAATGATTATTGTGAGGTTACTTCCAATTATGGTAATTTATACTGCAAATATAGATGATCCTACAAACTGACACAAGTACTGACTAAAATGACATGGACTGACATTGACACGTTCACTGATCCTAAGGGGATGACACACTGGACACGCCCCTCCCCGACCACAATCAGTTGCGGTGCGGTCCCCGCAACAGAGCATTTATTGACAAGCTATGCATGAACAAGAAATACTACCTATGCTCATCCTGGTTGCGGGAGTGTTATTGAACTACACTACTCTATGAGTTCTCTCGGTTGCAAGAGTTATTAATGAAGAGTAAAAGAAACTTACTCCTGGTAGGGTTTCAGGCGTGCACCATTCACCCACCCAGGTAAAATAGTACCGTCCAGTTGAGCCAACCGAATGGCTTCAGAATCTTTAATTTCGATGACGAAGTAAGGTCCCAACTAGTGCATCTGCAATTTTCCTGGGAACTTCGGAAACTTGCTGTCATATAAGAGGACCTTTACTCCAACCTGGAACATTTTTTTCTTGATGTGGCGGTCATGCCACGCTTTCTGCCTATCCTTCTGAACCTTCTGGTGAAATTCGGCCAGAAACTGGGCCTCCTCCAGTTCTTGTAATTCGTGGAGGTGCTCCCGTAGTGACTCCTCTTCCGAGAACTTGAGGGATGTGGCAATTAAAATACTCGGTACGGTGAACTCGGTGGGAATCATAGCTTCCTGGCCATACACCAGCTGGAATGGAATATGATTGGTCAAGTGCTTCACCGTAGTCTGGTAGGCCCATAATGCAACTGGTAGCCGCTCATCCCATTCATCCCGCTGGGCATTGCAGATATTTTTCAAGCCCTTTTCCAGGATTTTATTGAACTCTTCAATAGTACCATTAGCCTGTAGGTGGTACGGGCTGATTTTGTGATGTTGAATCATGAATGTGTCCAGTAGCAATTTGATCGTGTCGTTAATGAAATGCATACCTTGATCACTGGTTACACTTCGCGAGCAGCCAAACCGGCTGATGATGTGTTCAAAGATGAACCGTGATGTTGTATCTGCCGTGCAATCCCATACCGCTAATGCCTCAGCCCACCTGGTGAGGTATTCAGTTGTGGTAATGATGTACCAGGCCTTGGAATTCTGAGCTATTGGGGCTATGGGAGCTACGAAGTCGACATGCCACTTCTCGAACGGCCGCAACACATGCACCGAGTGTAGCGGAAACTCGCCCGGTGAGAGGGCCTCACTATTCACTGACAGACATCACATTTCTTAACAAAAGTATTACAATCTGTGTGGATTGTCAGCCACCATAGGCCAGCTTGAAGCACCTTCCAGGCAATGGGTTCACCCCCACATGCCCACCTGCAACGTCGTTGTGGCATTCCCACATTACGGCTTCACGCTCGTGGTCAAGTATACATCTGCGCAGAACCTCATCGAGACCCAATTTTTATAGTTGCCCTGCTATCAGTTGATATTCGATAGTGTGAACGACCAAGTGCCGCTTCTAGAGCGGGGTGTAGTGCTGAGGGCACTACCCGATGGTCAAATAAGTTGCGATATCAGCCAAAGAATAGGGTATGGCTTCGACGTGGAAAAGATCAACATCCGGTAGCTGATCATCGAGAGAGCCATTATTCTCCCCTATTTCCAACTGGGATAAATGATCGGGTCTAACATTCAACCTCTCGGGCTTGATGATCACTTCGAATGTAAATTCTTGGAAGAGTAGGAGCCACCAACAGATCTGTCCTTCCAAAACAGGCTTATTGACTAGGTACTTTAACATAGAATGATCCGTAAAGAACTTGAATTTACCTCCTAGAAGATAATGGCAGAACTTCTAGAGTGAATACACCATTGCAAGGGCCTCCCGCTTGGTAGTGGTGTAATTCCTCTCTACGTTAGATAGTTTGCAGCTGGCGAAGTAGACTGGGTGGTCAACTGTCATCTCCCCTGGTTGCGCCAAGACAGCCCCAAGTGCAATACTGGAAGCATCGATATGCACGTGGAACTGCTTATCCCAATCCGGGTGAACCAGAATAAGTGTCGTTGGAAAATTTTCCTTCAGAGTGTCAAGGGCCATCCGACACTCCTCTATCCACTAGAACACTTCCGAATTCCACAGTAGCTTTTCTAAAGGAGCAGTGATCTTCGCATAATTTCGGATAAACTGTCACTAATAACCTGTGTGCCTTAGCAGTGCCCGCAACTGCTTCACTGTTTCAGGGGCTTCCATGTGGACGATCACTGCTACCTTGGTGGGGTCGACGCAGACCCCTTTCTTACACACCATGTGTCCTAACAGCGTGCCGAAAGGGACTGCAAAAATGAATTTCTTCAAGTTCAAGGAAATATGCAGCTGGAAACACCAATCGAACATGATACGCAACAAGGTGGCATGGTTCTTCAGCAAAATGTAGACATTCCAATTGTCCATGTAGACTTCTAGGAACTTGTGGATATACTCCCAGAAAGTAGCGATGACGATCTGGGAAAACACTACTCGGGTGTTCTTCAATCTGAACGGCATCACGTGGTATGCGAATGATCCCCACTCATTGGTGAACGTTGTCTTCGTCTTGTCCTCTTCCGCAATGCGCACCGAATGATAGCCTGAAAAGACATCAGTGAAGGAGTAAGCTTCATTTCCCACAACATGATCCAATACTTCATCGCTGAAAGGAGTGGGAAACGGATCATGGATGCAGGCATTGTTCAGACTTCAGTAGTCGACAGAGACTCAGATTTCTGACTTATCCTTCTTATTCTGAATGACGATAGGACTCACCCACTCTGCTTATTCCACAGGAAATATTAGACCTGCTGCCAACATCTTATCGATCTCCATCTTGACATTTTCTTTCATCCGTGGGTTCAACCGATAGGGTCAATTCTTCACAGGCTGGGTGTCCGATTTTAGCACAATACACATTTCTATGAGGTCACCTTTGATTCCCTTCAACTCTGCAACCGATGAAGGAAATTAGTCTTCGTATTCCTGGAGGAGGCTGAAAATTTCCTTTGTTGTTTCCTCGTCCCAGTAATCCCCAACCGTAACCAGTTTGTGTTTTTCCTCTGTACCGATGTTCAACCTCTTTATCTTCAGCGGGAGTAGATGGATGCCCTTAGTGGTCAACTCTTCTTTGATGTTTCGCTCGCCTTCCTTCTCTTCGAAGTACAGGTGCCTTAGGTCCTCTAGACTATCATCGTCTAGATCACCATGGATGCGTTGGCAAGCCAACTCACTCCTGGCCTCAGGATGTAATGCTAAGGTGCTCCCATCAGTCCCTAGATCATGGAAAAATAGTACCCCCTTGATAGCTTGTAATGCCTGGGACACCAGCTCTGTCTCTCCTTCGAAGGAAAAACACCGCAGAACTTTACTCACAACTTCCTGCTAGGAGCTGGTCCCTCTTTTCCACTCTTCTTCTAAGTACCATGTGTGGGGAATGGTATCTAGGGAGTGGACAAACTGATGTACCCATATCTCTTCTGGGTACCCTATACTTCGCCACTGCTCCTCACAGGTTTTCAAGTGGTCCTTTGGATCAGAAGTCCCGTGGTACCTGTGCCTGTTACGAGGTCCTTCGTCTTCTTTGAACCATGCCCTCAAAGCGTCCGCCACACAACTCCACCACGACAGGGTGTTACGGTGTTTTTTCCACCACCTGGCTGAGGTAGAATGTAGTGCTACGTCCAAAAGTGGTATCCTGCTTCCTTCTGGTATCGTTTCTTCTAATTTTGCAATAAAGGTATTGACGGCTTGCATGTTCGACAGGGTGGGGTACTCCCTAATCTCCGCGCCAATCCAACGGACTTGAGAAATATTGGCACACCTCCACGTGTTGGTCTCATACCCACCTTGCTACCAATCTTCCCAAGCTAGTTCTCATCCCATCTCCGAGCTCTGGACACTGTGCCAGCTGATGGAGTCGGTCGTGGTCAGGTGGATATAATCCTGCCGCTTCCCTGTTGTCATCGGATAGAGGTTTTCAATCATCTGACCATCCTCTCGGTTATCCACCATTTCTGTATATCTCGGGCCTTGATATGGGTCGAGAGGCTGAGTGACCTGGACCTCTCCATCTTCGAATATCATCGGCTCATTTTTGAGGTCGATGATGGTGTAATTCTCAAAAGCCCAATCAATGCCTAATAGAGAAGGGTAAGGATCCTTGTCTCCCATAATGTCAATAATCTCAAAATCCGTGTAAGTATTCACCCCTACAATGTCGACCTCGACATCTTCAAGTTGGCCGATTGGCACAATGCAGTACTGGTTTTACATTCTAAGCTATATTAGTGATTAGGTCATTCGTGGCCGGCCAATAGCCTCCCATGTCTTCTGCGTCAGGATATTGACGTCAGATCCTAAGTCAAGCATGGTGTCACTGATCTGGAATCCTGTAACCTGCGTGTTAAGCCGGAACTGCTTTCCCTTTCTTTTCTTGTTTCACTTGACTCGCTGGACGTACTGGGGTGCTGTGTTCACAGGTTCCCCTGGCCCTGTATTCCCTTGCAATACGTCTTCCAAGGTACGCTTGAGCTGCTACCGCATCGCAGTATTGTCAAAAATCTTGAGGAATAACCGAAGCCACTCCTTGATCAAGGTTCTCGTGTAGCTATGCTCTCTAGAATCAGTCACCAGGGGTACCTCAAGGCCTTGGGCTCCTCTTAGCTGAGAAAATGTCTCTACCGCCTCCTGGAAGTACTTCTTATGTGCATCTGTCCTGATTAAATGGTTCGGGTAGGCTGGCCCGATAACTCGTGTTGGCTCCTTTCCACGAGCATCCTCCCTCATCTTCTTACCACCTCTCGTCACAATAGCTACATTCTGCATGGCCTGAGTCACAGTCCCCTGAGGTTCGGAGTTGACCAGATTCGTGCCCCTCTACCATGCTCATCCCTCCCACTTCTTGATGAGTTCTTGGCAGTCCTCGGTTGCATGGGCATTCACGCAGCACTGAGAACACCATGGGCATCAGGGAAGGGGGCATTCCTGGGCCATGTGACCCTCCTAGTCACAGTTGTAACATTTTAGTGGACCCCTCCCCCCTGTGCGACCGCTGCGCATACTGCCTCCTCGGCCCCTGGAAGCCTCGTTCACCCAATAGGAGGGTCGGTCCAATCGGTCCGCTAGAGCATCGAAAGCTCTGCACTGCTCGGTGTTGTGAGTCATGGAAGCACAAAACTCACAATATGCATTGTTTGGGATGTTGGAGTACTTCTATAGAATTGGGCACATCCGAGGTTGATGCCCCATCGTCCGACAAATTTCACAATATTCCGTGGCGGTTGGGTTTGGTTGAGGTGGGAATCCTGCGTAAGGCTGTTGCGGCTGGTATACCCCCCTGCAGATTCATCGTCGCGCCACCCCCCGTTACTGGACCCCCCTGGATTGCCGCGATAGAGGGTCCCACACCTGTGTCACGCAACTGGGGACACTCGGTTGCGACGTGGCCTTCGACCAGGCAGTGAGTGCACCAAACGTTTGGCCTGGCTAGTCTTATAGGCTACATCTCCTTGAGATTTTCAGTCAGACTGGTGATCTGATGTTGCAATCCTACCAAGGAAGGATCCTGCGGGGCCGACCCTCCCGATATTCCTGAGGGTAGCCTACCATGGCCTCTATCTTCATGGCCTTCTCCAAAGCATCTTGCAAGTTATCAATCTTCTGCTGGGTGAGGGGGGTTCGTGTCAAGGGAAGCAGAGCCTTGATGAACCAATCCCTCTGATGGTTTGGGTCGATCAAGTAGCTAAGTTTCCCGATCGCGTCCTTGAATTGGTGCATCAGTGTTACAGGTCAAAATACCTCCTCATCAACTCAGAGGGGAAGAAAAATATGGAAGAAGTACAAAGACCTGAATTAAACCTATTTCTGCCAAGGTAACGCCTATATAGAACAGAACAAGAGCGTTATAACGCAGGCTATCAGTGCATTGGCCGCGTTAGTGGCTAGGGAAACGCTCTATTTACACTGGAGGGAAGCGTTACCCGTGTTTTAAGTTTGAATTGGGAAAAGAGCGTGGAGAATGATTTGAATCTCCGACTTTCCCTCACAAAGGAGTCAGTTCACAAAGGAAACTGCAGAAGCACCAGTTCATTATTGGTCATTTCCATAGAAGACTGAACTCCAAAAGAGGCAAAAGCATAGAGATCAAAGAAACATCTAAGTTTTTTCCATTCCAAACTAGTGGAAAGAGAAGGGCAACAATGGCCTTCTCTCTCTCCTATAAGAAGGAGCTGAAGGCTCTTAATTGAAGGTCGAAGGATTGCTCAAGGTTCTTGTATACTTGTGGAATAGAGAATAGTGTTACATTGTGAAGGCCAAGAGTCAAAGAGGTTCCTAGAGAGCTTGTTGACTTGGAATTCTTCACTTGAGAGATAAGAGAGATTGGGAGACTGAGGAGGGCTTGGTACAACCGACGGTTGTAATCCTCCTTCTTTCAAAATCAATAGAACTGTGTTCATTTTTTCCATTCAATGCTTAATATTGTCATTATTGTTTGAAAATTTACATAGTATGATATGAATGGCTCAGATGTGTATAATCTAGATGTTTATTGTGTATTGATTTAATTGATAGGATACATTTTATGTTAGAAATTACGCGGGTGCTTTGACTGATTACAGGACTAAGATTTGGAGCCAGTAAAGAAGGAATCTTGCTTCACTGCACAGCGCTCTCCAAGGGACTCCAAGACTGTCAAAGAGGTAATTATCTATTGTATTCCTTCAAGTTATTTCAAGTTAATATGAACATGCTCATGCCATCTTTGTGAACAACATAGCTAATCTTACTCTCTGCCTCGGGCACCGAAAAGCCCTGAGAGGGATACTCGAAAACCAACAACCCAAGAAGTTTACCCTATAGCAGAATTGGCGACTCTGCTGGGGATTTTCCCCATAGTTTTCAGAATATTTCTTTCTTCCTTTCTTCTCTCCTCTGTTCACAGATCCTTCCGACCATTTTTGATGCCCAGTAGACATACCAAACTCTCACAGAGTTCAATCCTGTTCCTGTTTGGCCAACTGAAGAGCTTTTCCCTGGTTAACGCGACCTCTGCAGGTTATCCAGTGCATTATAACGCAGTCTATGTTTAAATACAGTGCATTATAACGTTGTATTTTCTCACAGAAAAAGCGTTACTCAGCCAAAAACCTTCCATTTCACTGCTGTGACTGTGTTTTAGCTGTAGAGTTTTTTGGCCATCAGTACCTTTCATTGACTGAATCCCTGTGCTTGTCTGCTAAGCTGGCATTTTTATTTATTTCTCTTGTTTAGTTAGTGTTCAAAGCATTTACTTTTTAAGAGATTTTTTTTTTTTTTGTTTTTTTTGTTTCTGCATCTAGCTGAGTTTATTCTGAAAGTTTTAGTTCATAGACTGTTGAAAGAGGTAGATAGAAGTCTGAATCTTTAAAAGTTGAGTTGTGTTATTTACATGTTGGTGCATGGATGATTGAAAAAGAAACCTCTCCCTGTAGAAACACTCTTCATTGAATTTAATATTTAGAGCATGTTTTGCATGGTTTCTTGAGTCGGAGTCTCACTATACTTCATACGTCCACTCCCCCTCCGCAAGACTAATAATAAAGTACACTAAAAATAAAGCGATAATAAAATCAATCTAATTACTCTTTTTTGAGCTCACACAAACAGTAATTCAGGCTAGGATCTTGGGTTAGGAAAGTGAGAAAACTACCCAAGATCTCAAAACTTGAAAACTAGAGTCATTAACAAGTGAAATCCTGCTGCACTCATATTATCGGGACCGTTCCTTTACCGGAGCTCAGCGCGAGACAACACTTGGGTGCACTAGAAGGTAGCCCACCTTCGACTACATATTGTGGGTGTGTTATATATTGGGGTTCCCTTCGGGGATGTCGAAACTAGATCAGGGATCTAGGTATTCTGCCCATATAGCACACTGTCCTTGACCGTGGACCCCTCTGATGATGTCTGTGATTTGAGGTATCCTTAGTGGCCATACTTTTAGGGACTTACACAAGGTGACTGGGATGGGCTGTTCTAGTACCTGAAAGAGATGGACCCACTCTGTCTTTGGTCTTTACGAGGGTACTCGTCTTCACGAGAGTGCTTACACCTATCGTCTAAGGTTCAAGAAAACCTCTAGAGTGACCGTAACTGTACTTTCGACCAACCCTCTCTGTATACTATTGTGATATTGGATTTCATCACCAGTGAACGGTAGTACTCAGACAGGGCACCCTATTCTGGCTGCTTGCTGATTGATTTTAGAGAGTCCTTTTTCTTTTTGTTAGGTGTGTGGTCACTGTCATTTGAGACTTTATAATACATCAAAATTTAATAAAATTTGTTAAAATTAAACCGGTCACCATGGTGTCCCCTGACCCACGCCATCTATCTCGACGACAACAAGGTCTACCTCCTCTCACTCTTGAGGAAGAACTGAACCTTGGTGAACCCGGGCCTTCTACGGAAGAGTAGTCTCCTCTGACTAATCTTGATTATCACATAGACCCTTATCAGCCAGAATTTCCAGAGGACCCTTTCACTAAAGGGGTTGTACCTAATTACAATCCTCTGCTCACTGATCTGTTAGGGCTTGTGATAGTCCAGATTCCACCACGCCGAGATATGTCTGCGGCCGCACCAACATCTATTTCACCATCGGCATCCACAGGGTCGATACCAATGGCAACCATCCCTGGTTCTCCACCATCCTCCCCGTCGGTGGTCAACTCTATGCCATTACTGGGTAACCCCAGTAGTCAACATATACCTACCCCCAACCCTATGGTCAACACAACTGTAAGTAGTTTACCTAACCCTTCAGCATCTACTCCTACCGTGACCACGTTGGAACCCACAGTAGCTCCTTCCGCGAGCATGACTACTTCGGTGCCCTTTAGCAACCCTTTAGGATGGAACCCTATGTTGAGTTCAAACCCCCTGGCCACTATACCAGGGGGTAGTGTTATCAGCACACAGGTAGCAGGGAACATATCACTTCCCTTGCAATCCTCAGGACAAATGGGACAACCCATTGTAAATACTATCCCCTTAAGTGGTTCAAACATAGGTGTAGGATCTATACCGTTGCCAAATTATGCAAGTACTAGTATGCCTCTGGGAAACTCTATTGCATCCATTTATGTTTCATATCCAATTCCATGGTAGATGATAGTGTCCAACTTCGACTGTTTCCCTGCACCCTTATAGGCAATGCCACTAAGTGGTACATTGAATTGCCACGTGCCGCCATCAATACGTTTGGTGCTTTAGCGACGGAGTTCTTAAAGAACTTCCAACTGCCAATTAGAGTGGAAACCGGAACAGAATTGTTAACATCGTTGCGACAAGACACCACCACCCACATCTTCGACCATATTCATAAATGGAGACGTAGGAGGAGGCTCGTCAAAGCACCAATACCGGACCATCTCTTGGCCAATTGGTTTTGCAAGTCTCTTTTACCCCACATCTCTAAAGACATTGGCCTTTCTGGTGCGGTGACGGAAGATCAATGTATTCGTCATGCCCAACACCTAGATTTAATCTATTCACAATCCGACACGCTTTACGATCTACTCCCCCATGCCCCTGGTAACCCAAATCCTCCGGCTACTCAGAAAACTGGAGCTCATGCCGACGGTCTCGTTGGCGTGATCTTTGGTGTAGCCACCAAACAGTGTTAGGGGAAAACCTCCCAGCCATCCTCGGCTGCCACCGCCCCCCACCAAACGACTCCTCTTCCTCCCGCTGAGGAAAATTCGGTGCAAACCTCACAAAAACCTAGCGGGAAAAATAAGAAGAACAAGAGAAAGACGTTTTCTTCGAAAGAGCAGTCGGATAATCAGAATAACCCTAATCAGAAAAAAGCTTCCAGAAATGACAAAGGGAAGGATAAACCCATGAAATTTCCTTGCAAGATCTATGTGGAGGACCACTTGACCTACAAATGTCCTCGGCTGCAGGAATGCACCGATTTTATTTCAAACAAGGATTTTGGGTGAACACCTGCCATTCTTCATAATCCTTTCCCTAATCAACAGTAGCAACATCAACACATGGTTGAAAATCCACCACAACCCCATCAACGGGGCAATGGCGGTCCGCATCCTTCCGGCGAAGGACCATCTGCCATTTATGGCATTGAGAGTGTTGACCTTCAAACTCGAGCTAAGCTTTATGGAAATCCTACCTTTGAGGCTCAAGAACTTAGTACTAGTTTGAACCCACCACCGCCAAACGATTTTCATATCGAACGGCCTAATGCTGACCACGTAATTCATCCCCCTAAAGGGACACTTCGACGCACGACTCATAACACCTCTGCACGTGCAGCCCAAAACTACAATATTGTAGAAGATTTGGCGCAGGCACCGTCAGCCATGTCTGCTCTCGAAGTTTTACAAACCTGTCCAGCACAAAGGAAAGCCTTGCTTTCGGCCATTGGTGGAATAGACCCCCAAGATTCTATGCTAGCCATCTTTGATATGGAAAAGGCTAAACCTGGCCTCTCACACCAACTTGCATTCTAGGTGCAAGTGGTGTCGAAAGGGAGGCCAATCCATCGCACTGTCATAGACGAAGGTGCTTCGACCTGCGTTATGTCACAAGCTTGCTGGCTCAATTTAGGTTCTCCTACTCTAACCCTGCCATCGAATTCCCTCAAAGCTTTCGATGGCCACACTTTCCTCCTAAAAGGATACCTTGCTAGCTTTCTCATCACCCTGGGTGGGAAAATGGTAAACGTGGACGTTGAAGTCATCGAGCACCATCTTGACTATAATCTATTGCTTGGTCGCAGTTGGTCTTATGCTATGACCGCCATCGTGTCTTCGGTCTTCCGAATGATCCTATTTCCATTGGATGGGAAAATAGTCACGGTCGATTAGCTATCCTTCTGCACCCCTGATTATGCCACTTTACCAAGTAGCACTGTACCCCTAATAGGAGGTGTCCCTGACTCTTACGTTAGTATCAGTACCGGTCTTCTGAAGGCATCTTCCCTACTGGGTTGTTTTCCTCTATCTCCGCTGCAAATCCCAAACATGGTTGCAATGATATCCACCTTTTCGGATGGATCTATCGACCCATGGATCATCCCGACACCTTCAGAAATCGATTCCTATGGAGATCAGATGCCGCTTTCGCTGGCCGAGTTGGCTTATCAAGCCATCCAAATAGCATCTGAACCCTCCACTAATACGGTTTCGACTGTAGGTACAAACCTCCCTCCCATCACAGTCCTCTCTAAGGATCTCCTCAATGAAGTCTGGCCTACAGAAGAAGCTATTCGAGAGATCATTTCATTAGAAGAACGACCTTGGGGAGAGTTTCACCATCGTGCTTCAATGCTTGATTCAGAGGCGATAAAAACCGAAATCTCCTCTTTTGACCAACTTGAGATAGTTCCTTCCTCTTATACGACTGTTCACACTATCAATTCAGAAGGGAACATGGGTAATATTTCCAAGACAATGCTCATTTATATATTGGTCAAGACAGGTATCCTGGAGAATATTCCATATTGCTTTTCGAATATCACACCTTTCCAACTTGCTTTCAGCCTGGAGGCAGTACTTCCAATCGAGTGCGAAATCCCATCACTCAAACTTGCCGTTGAACTCCTGCCTGGCACCACCGCCACTGAAAAGCGCTTGCTCTAACTCGATCATTTGAACGAAACTCTTCGAGATGCTACACTAGCACTCGAAGCTCACCAGCACCGAGTTAAAGCTCAATACGACAAATCTGTCAAGCCTCGTTCTTTCCAAGAGGGCAATCTTGTTCTACTTTATGATAAAAAACATGACCTCTTGGGGGCAGGAACACTCCAACCATTGTGGCTCGGTCCTTACATCGTTACTAAAGCCCTCTCAAAAGGAGCTTACGAACTCCAAGACTGTAATGGAATTCCACTCGAGGAGCCCCGCAACGGGTTCTATCTGAAGAAGTATTTTGCCTAGTTTCGCACTAGGCATATGCTTTGTAATTTTATGTATATAAGTTTTGCCTATTTTTTTTTATGCTTCTGGATTATTTTTGGTTTAAGGTGTTTTTCTCATGTAATCTTTTTCTTTCACACAGATGTCATCACATTCGTTATCATATGTCGGATATGCGGACGGTGCTAGTCATCACACTAGACGCATTGCTTCAGCTGCTTGGGTTCTCTATACTCCTGAGTCAGACCTTCTTGGTTTCGAGGGAATCTTCTTGGGTAATGCCACCAATAATGTTGTCGAGTACATGTCAGTGATTCAACTCCTCATGGAAGCGGCATCTCGTGACATCTTCGATTTAGTGGTAAGGTTAGATTCCCAACTCATCATTATGCAGTTAAACAATCATTACCGTGTCCGCCACCCTGTGTTGTTACGTTATTTTTTACGAGTGCGACTTTTAGAGCGTCAATTTCAAACAATCACATTTGAGCACGTTCCTAGAGAATTTAATGCATTAGCCGATTCTTCAGTAAATTATGTGTTAGATTGGCATTTGTCACATTTATTGTAAAAGATTTACTCATGAGTGCATATATTTTTATCACATCAAAAATACATAAAAATTTAAAAAACAAAAAATCACCAAAAATAAATATACATATATATATGTCATGTCCAGTACATAGTAACATCAAAAAGAAAAATCTTCCAAAACTTGGGGTGTTTTACAAAAATTTGGCTACACTAAGCCACGCTCTGATACTAATACATATACTCCACCAACTAAGCCTGATGCTCATGACAGCTTACAACTGCTCTAGCTATCCTCCTCAGAGGAACTAGCTATATCTCCGGCACACCTACAGTATGCCGCTGCAAACGAACTGGAACCTCCTGCATAGGAAGCGGTGGTATACCCATACTCAGACCCTCCAAGTTCCTGGAGAGTTCATGTAAAACTTGGGTATCATCATCGTCACTGGCTTCCGCATCCTCTACTGGTGCGCCAGCCCCGAGTAGCTGCAGTCCTCGTCGTGCATAGCGAGGGGCCCCAACTGGATGGAAAGGTGCCACATCTATGTCAAGCAAGCAAAAGCTTCATGTCAAAACTTAATTTTCACCCTTTTTCAACAAAAAAAATAAAATTACATAAACATTCAAAAGCTAAAAACACAAAAAACTTCTTTGAAAAACACTGATCATTTTTTCTTACCATCGGGGCCCCACTGGGTGCCAGGGGGAAAGATTAACTCTGGATCACCTGTGAAGTTCATCCCTGCATAGGGATAATCCTCAATCATGATTATCTGGGAGTGTATCCAACCAAAAAAATCGTCATCAAAACAGTGACGGACGGGACCCTCTCCAGTCCGCGGAAGCAAAGTGGCCCATCGAGCCTGCCTCGGCTCGCGTGGACCCAATGGTGTTGTAGCGATCTTGGGCCTCATCAGTGGTATCTGCTCAAGTATAAATGAAACAATCAGTGTGCCGTATCCAACATCTCTCTGTGTACGGGTCTTACATGCAGTAACTTCCGCTTGGACCAGACAGACAACTCCGTCACACCAATCGAAAACCTGAGGCTGCATGCAATCCAAGGCTAGGAGCATCTGAGCCTTGGTGGCCACATGCTGACTCTTGGCACCTGCCAAGTGAAAAATCATCCATAGTATAGACCACAGTGGTCTCAAAGTCACCTGTGCAATAGGTATCCGATTACTCACAGCCTCGGTGCCACGTATGCAGTGCACATGGATCAGATCAGTAGTGGAACGAGGGTCAGATCTGGACCCCATCAAATTGGGCCTCGCCCCATGACATGATAAACCAATAAAAAAGTACACATCATCCTTTTCGATTGCGAGCTCATTGCCCCCCATCCGAAAGACATGATGCCGTTCGTCCCACTGCTGGATCAGCCACCTCAGGAGGTCCTCTTGACCCCTCATCAGTTCTAAACGGGCATACTTGAGTAATCTGCACCTCCGGAGAGCCATTAAGCTTGCCGCATCCATCACCATCTCTCGTTCTTCCCACTCATGTTCTCTCTCTCGCCAGATACTCATGATTAACAGTTGAACACCTGCAAATGCAACATTTTCAACAGATTAAAACTTGCCTGGACCACTTCAAAATGGGAAAAATTGAGTTGTTAGAAAACACGGTGCACCTAACGCTGGCTCTAGTACAAAACAGAGTGTTCTAACGCGGAACCCCTTCACAGGTTGTGCGTTTAATGCGCCTATTGTACTCCTGACCCGCGTTAGGTGTAAATATTTTTCTAGGGCCTCAAAATTTCCTAATTTTAAACCAACAAAATCTAACAAAATGACAATTAAATGATAACAGGAGGTTCTAGCTCTTACCTGGATCTCGCGGAATAGAAAAATGTTGCCCGGATTGATCGTAATCGTCAGCTGAAATTTTCACCCCTTTTTCACCCTAGAGCTTCTTCACAGCACTCAAAACAATGAAAATGAAAGTTTTCTGACCTTCTTATAGAAAATTCTGGGGCATGACTCTCTTAAGGTGGTCGGCAAAGTTGTGATTTCTTGCTGCGCATGTGTCGCAACTCTCGAGATTTGGTACTGATGTTCTAATAAGGGATCAAGATTTATGAGCAGACGTACTCATGTTTTACCGAGCGTTCTTTTTGTAGGTCTTTTTCTTGCTCGTTAATTTGAAAAACCTAGAGTTTTCTTCTTCAGACTCGTTAAAACTATGGAGAAGTAGTGAGCATTCTTTTTAGGAATATTTTTCTCGCTCATAAAACCGAAAAAATCTCGAGTCGCCTTTGTCAGGCTCGTTAAAATACCAAGACAGAGAACAAGGAGTCATTCTTTTCCTCTTTTTCAAAGCTCTTTAAACAAAAAAAGTAACCGAGTTTTCTCCGCGTGAATCGATAAAATTTCACGGAGGTATCGAGTTTTCTTCGTGTGACTCGTTAAAATTTCACGGAGGTATCGAGTTTTTCTTTGTGGGACTCGTTAAAATTTCACAAAAATTACCGAGTTTACTCCGTCTCCTCGTACTCATAACAAAATGAGGTAGACGTCTATCGAACATAGCCTTCTCACCTTTCCAGATTCGATGGACTAACTTACGGAAAATAAAATGTTTCGGGCTTACTAGTATCCCTTTGCCGTGCCCGGTTATCAAGACATGACAAAGGTACCCCAATGGAGTCGTCTTTTACGATATTTTTCAGACTCTCTAAACATGAAAAATTCACCGAGTTTGCTCATATGGACTTGTTAAACTTAATCAGATGTGGACAGAGTTCTCTTTCCTAACATTTTTCAAACTCTTTAAACATGAAAAATTCACTGAGTTTGCTCATTTGGACTTGTTAAACCTAATCAGATGGGACACAGAGTTGTCTTTCCTGACATTTTTCAGACTCTTTAAACATGAAAAATTCACCGAGTTTGCTCATCTGGACTCGTTAAACCTAATCAGATGGGACACAGAGTTGTCTTTCCTGACATTTTTCAGACTCTTTAAACATGAAAAATTCACCGAGTTTACGTGTCTGGACTCGTTAAAATTAATCAGACGGGGAAAATTTTGGACAAAACGGATACTACCTCTGTTAAATTTCAAAAAAGGTCGATTTGGCAGCAAAATTCTTGAACATGGCACTTCCCAGAAAATTCTTTCGCAGCCAGCAGAACCCTACCATCTATGAGTATTAACCTTCATTTCCCAGTGTCCCTGCACAAGTAAAATTCTAACACACTCTTTGGTGTTCATTAAGCCTCAGCTGCCTAGTACCCTGCTAGAGTGCCTTCTATTGTTCAAGCAGATCTCGTTATCTACTGCTCCTGTTATCAACCAAACCGCTCATTATGCCAGAAATCATTTGTCGTCTAACGTCCCCATTTACTCTTCATTATCTCAAATCATAAACGAAATCAGTTGGTTTCCGTTTCGTGTTGACTGATGTAGGACGCCTCAGTGCCTACCTTTCAACAGATCACTTCCTATCGACTTCAACACCTTATCTAGGAAGTCGATCCAGAATCACATCAGTGCCCAGATACTTGCAGACATCAGTGGCAGGTAGTCTTGTGTTTGATCAGGGGTCTTCATCATTGGCTCTTGGTCGAATGATTCTACGAGTGTTCGACTTCAACGCCTTTTATTCACACTCGCTAGATTGTACTGGGCATCTTAGGAACCATCATCATTATCGGTGGCCACCTTCGTGTCTGTTAACAGTTTTCATTATTGACTGGTAATCAGACGATTTCTCACATGTTCAACGACAACTCCTTCATTCACATGTTGCGAAATATGTAGTTTAAGTGAATCGGTGGTCAAGACCTTGGGGCAAAGGCTACATCATTAAAGTTGTGTTTCCTTCCCCAAGTTGTGATATTTTTTATGGAGACAGCTTCTTCAGCCTGATCTTGTTATGAGAGACACTTCCACATTGTGCCTATTGGTGGACAGATTCTTCATATCTCTATTCTAGAGAAATCATGTTGTTTAAGCTACCGAGCATGGGAAATGCCCGACTCAAGGCAAATACTATATTTTCTGACATATGTTGTTGTTTCAGGTTTTCCTCAGTCTTTCAATCTCTCTATATCTACAAGCTATAAAGTATTTCGGCCATCATCTTCATCTCTGACCTCACACTTTAGGGGGCATCTGTTACAGGTCAAAATACCTCCTCATCAACTCAGAGGGGAAGACAAATATGGAAGAAGTACAAAGAACTGAATTAAACCTATTTCTGCCAAGGTAATGCCTATATAGAATAGAACAAGAGCATTATAACGCAGGAAATCAATGCATTGGCAGTGTTAGTGGCTAGGGAAACACTCTGTTTACACTGGAGGGAAGCGTTACCCATGTTTTAAGTTTGAATTGGGAAAAGAGCACGGAGAATGATTTGAATCTCCGACTTTCCCTCACAAAGGAGTCAGTTCACAAAGGAAACTGCAGAAGCACCAGTTCATTATCGGTCATTGCCATAGAAGACTGAACTCCAAAGGAGGAAAAAGCATAGAGATCAAAGAAACATCTAAGTTTTTTCCATTCCAAACTAGTGGAAAGAGAAGGGAAAAAATGGCCTTCTCCCTCTCCTATAAGAAGGAGCTGAAGGCTCTTAATTGAAGGTCCAAGGATTGCTCAAGGTTCTTGTATACTTGTGGAATAGAGAATAGTGTTACATTGTGAAGGCCAAGAGTCAAAGAGGTTCCCAGAGAGCTTGTTGACTTGGAATTCTTCACTTGAGAGATAAGAGAGATTGGGAGACTGAGGAGGGCTTGGTACAACCGACGGTTGTAATCCTCCTTCTTTCAAAATCAATAGAACTGTGTTCGTTTTGTCCATTCAATGCTTAATATTTTCATTATTTCTTGAACATTTACATAGTATGATATGAATGGCTCAGATGTGTATAATCTAGATGTTTATTGTGTATTGATTTAATTGATAGGATACATGTTATGTTAGAAATTACGCAGGTGCTTTGACTGATTGCAGGACTAAGATTTGGAGCCGGTGAAGAAGGACTCTTGCTTCGCTGCGCAACGCTCTCCAAGGGACTCCAAGACTGTCAAAGAGTTAATTCTCTATTGTATTCCTTCAAGTTATTTCAAGTTAATATGAACATGCTCATGCCATCTTTGTGAAGAACATAGCTAATTTTACTGTCTGCCTCGAGCATCGGAAAGCCCTGAGAGGGATATTCGAAAACCAACAACCCAAGCAATTTACCCTATAGCAATTAGCTCCCATGCAGTCTCCCCTTCCTTCTGCTTAATCGCCCAGAGCTTGGACAAACCTTGTTGGTCTGTCTGGGGAAGCTTGAATTCACAGACAAAATCTTGCTTAATGTCAGCGATTATTGGATTCAGATGGGCCTCGGACCACTTGATGAACCATCGTAGAGCCCTTTCTCTGAGCGTGGTTTGGAGCTCTATTAACTTCCCTACGTCTGGTGTCTGCCGAGCCTTCCATATGGCTTCGCAGAGATACTAGTGTTGCTCTACATCATCATTGCCTCGACCAGAGAATTCTGGATACCGGGTGAATGACCCGGCCATATTTTCTTGCGAAGGGGTGACCAGAATAAACCCTCCGGGTCTTGGTTGTGTGACTATACCACTAGGAACTGTAATACTACTAGTAACACTGCTGCTAACGTGTGACACTGAATTGTTGTGCAATCGACTTAATGCTTGTAAATTAACGAAAATATTACTCAAAAGTTTATAGAGTACCAGGGGAAGGTAGGGATCCTTGCTGTGCAAATTATAGGAAGTAGGGTTGCCTGGAGAGATGAATGCTGACCGCTCTTGAAACAACCGCTGCATCACGACGTACCATTCACCATCGGAACTTTCTTTGGGCTGCACACCTGCATCGTCTTCGTTAGTCGTTGTCTCACTTTCTCTCCTAGCCAAGCTCCCATGCACTCATCGCACTCCCACAGCAGTCCCTTCCCTCTCTTGGGTATCTGCCTGGGTGTCCATACTTCCTATCCTCTAAGGTGCCTCCTTCTGATTCTTCTTATTGTCTTCCCGTCACTTCAACTCCCGCATCACCCTTTCTTGCCACCTATCGGTGATCTGCACCCTCCGATGTGCACATCGCTCCCTCAACTTCCTTGCGACCTCAGCATCCATTCCCCACTCACCCCGCTTCACACTTCACGTAGCATCTGTTCATTTATCCCTTCCCCCAACACTGGAGGTTTATGCTTCCATGCTCGATTTTTGGAATTCCATCAGCCCTTAATCCACAACGGAATCTCCTTGAGCAGTTTCCCTCTCAGCCCAGAGTGGAAGACAGCCTTAGCCTTCGATAAGGATTGGTAGCACTCTGTGGTGAACTCCACAATATATCCATCCAAAGTGGTCTCTATGCAAACATCCACTGTGCGGGTCAACTCAGTATCCAACCGATGCAGGGCCACCAGATCCCCGTGCACCCACTTGTAGTTTATCCTCTGCGAGCTATCCCTAGCCACCTTGGTCTACAATATCTGCAACCAATTGTAGAGGTTGCTAGGGACTTTTCCCCAAAGGATCTCGTAGGTATCACTGGCGGAATCTGAGAAAAGGACGAGATTATTGAGCACCCTCTACTTTTGATTCGTCAACTCCGCTTGTTGAATAACAAACTGGTCCATATTGTTATCCCACCATTTCCGTATTTCTCCTTCAAATATCCTCGATACCATGATCTAGCTCCCTTCATAACGTGTAGGGTCCCGAAAATGGAACATTTTGTTGGCGAAGAGACAGTTCTCGCAAGCAAGACCCAAGTTCAGAGGTTGGGGCCAACAAGGGTATCCGCTATAGTCTAGAACCACGCTGGCATTGTCACCCTACTCCGAAGAGCAGAGAGTCTCACCCGAGGCGTGCCACGACCGCATGCAGAAGGGGAATAGATCAATGGTGATGGAGGGATCCGCAACTCATAATTAACATAGAATTGATTGTATCAACATCAATATATATGCAAGGACATTCAGAAGATCAAACAGGTATTAAGCAAATAAAATTTTAAAGCATCACAGACATCATGCATGCATGTAACTCATAGAATCAGATAACAACCTGCAGGTATATTAATAATCTTCAACCAAATCCATAATTACATCGCTTCCACAGCAAGAGCTTTACAAGTCTGTCACAGACATCTTATAGGACAAAAAGATAGTTAAGAGAAGCCTAGGAACTATAGAGATATCATGCTCAGAATGGATTCCCTCTGTAGTTTCTGCTCAATCCTCTTCAGTTGCTTCTGCATTCGTCTCTTCTTTCGCATTTTTCCCTTCTTTCGGCCAGGTGACTGCTATTTATTCACCCGCCATCACAACTTCTAGTTCCTCTTGTGTTCTTATTCAGCGGTTTCCAGCTTCTCTCTTGTTATCTATGAGTTCTACTTTCTGTCTTCCACTGTATCTTTTCTCCATCTGCGCTTATGCTTATGCTTTCTTCAGCTATCTTTTGCTTCCTCGCAACGTCGATAGCTCTGCTACTCACTGTAGTTGCGACTTGGTTGCGATTGCCATATGTCGTTCCATAACTCAAAAATATGTTCTTTACTAAAAATTAAAAATATTCAAAACAAGTATTCAAAACAAGGGCCCCAACACTAGGGCTTGCTTTACTTTCAAACCCTCTCAGGAATTTCCTACACTCCCCCCCTTTCATCTCCTTGGGATCTTCTTTGATATTTTTCATAGCTTGGAAAAGAAGCAGGGAGACCCTCTCTTCCTTCATTTCTGAAAATAATGGAGTCATGCCTTTGTTTCTTCTGTGAATCTTCTCTTTTCTATGAGAAGGAGCTTCTCCTTCTAATGACATAATGTCTTGAATGCACAGGCTGAGCCAAGATTATGCTCTGTTACCACTGTAATATCCCAAAATGGTAGTGCAGCAATACATGAACATAAAAATGTAAAAATACGAAAATATGAACATGAAATAAAAGTGACCAATGTACAACCATCATTAAGATATCAGTAGAAATATACAATAATATCATGAGGGACAAACCACTCAAGAAATGGGAACAAGTCTCCAATGAACAAAACAATCAACACATGAGATGTTGCAACTGTATAGAATGTCAGAGAGTAGTAACAATGTTGTCTATAACAATGTAGCTACTTCTGAATACATATATAAATGGAATGTGGCTGATAGAAACAAAAGAAATGCCCAGCAATGAATATGTGGGCTCTAATACAATATTTCTAGCCAACTCGGAAAGGATTGCTAGAAATATCAAGAAATATACAATGTGACAAATAACCCTGGGGTTGATGTGCCACTGAAAACTAGATATGATATGAAATGAGGCTATGATAGATCTGAAATAATTATTTCCTCCTCCAATGGTATTTCTAATTAGAACGATGATCCCTCTACTGAGAAATAGACACTCCTGATGAGCTCAATGAACCCTCCCAGCAAATGCCTCCAAAAGTAACGCAGTTCAGGATGGTGACTGTGCTATGAGGGATAGAATATGGTTGGCTTGATGCCAAAGATGTCAAAATATTCCTGGGAGTCCTCCTTGCTGATCCGCCAATGAATAGACAACTTGTCCACTGAAAATCAAGCCCAGAAATGATTCTAAGAGATCCTCCTTTGCTACACCCTGCAACACAACCAAGCTCTAAACAGAAACTGCACTATAGTTGAAGGAGGTAGCTTGGCTACAATGCTGGAATGAGTAAATGTAGCCCAAATAACCTCTCCTTCTCTGAGGATGAGGTAGGGATTCCTGACCAAGAACACCCTGTGCTAAAAAGCACTTCAACCCTGCTAAACAATAAGAGGAATAAAAGTCTAAAAAGACAATAGCAAATGATAATATAGAAACATGAAAAACCATGGCTCCCATCCTCTCCATATATAGCAAGTGAACCTCTCCACATTGGGTCCCATCCATATTTTCCACCAAGCTCATGCAAGTTGCCCTACACTAAAACTATGTTGTACATCAAGGAGATTCAATCTATCTAGACAGCATTGTTGACTTGCTCAAAGTTGACTGAATCAACATGATCCAATCCCTGTTCATGCCCAAAGGTGCTTAATCCAACTGCTTATTTTTCCTCCTTTCCCATTAGGAGTGTCATTATTCCTTATAAAGGGGCTTATGGGCTTCCTTACCCATTTATTCACCTACTTAGTGATAAAACCAACTATAATAATCCATTTAGATGAAAGGTAAATTTTTGGAATATTACATATAAATACAAACCCTACTTGGAACATATAACATCAAATTATAGATAGGCCAAACATGTAAGTAAATAACACAGATCTATCTTCAAGGTCTTCTTTTATTACTTTATATATTTTTAATACAACATATTTCGCCCTGTGCACTCAATTGCAGAATTTCTAAGGTCTCTGCGCACTCAGCTATAGGAGCCTTCCCTTTTGCAAAAAACACACACTCAATAAAACCTTACATCCAAAAGAATTCTATGATAAAATATAGATATTAGATATCCTTAGACTCACTAAGATAGATCCTTATACATTTTTTCCTTTTACAATACCATGCTTCGGAAACCATGGACAGAGCTCAACGTATACAAAATATTCCCATCGTTTTAAAAAATAAGGGACTTTGACCAACCCTAAATCCCCTAAGACTCTAACATAACAGCTCGATGTGCACTTCACTCATCAAAATGCATATTCTTTTAGGAAAAATTCAATCTAGGGGTACCCTTTCCAACATCTCCTACTACCTGTGGCTATGGCATATGGTGAAATTAAATGCTCTAACTCGATGTATTGTTATTTGGTTCATAAGGTTGTGTTGTTACAAAAACCTGCTACCCTGATATTCCAAGTTTATCCCTTGATGAAAGTTTGATTACACGAGGTTGATTATCATGATAGCTATGTGTTTATGATCTAACATATCTATTGTTGCATGACTTATATAGACAGGTTGATGAAATGAATGAAAATGAAATTACATGCTCTTTTATGATTTATGAGTATCTAACATTGTTGACCTACAATATAGGTCTAAGCCTCACTCGTGCAAAGGAAGGCTCATAGATTTGACTATTCCCTTATAGACACAAAATTGAAGTTATGTACAATGAAACAGTCTGTATTCTAAATCAAAGGAACTCTAACATGTGCTACCATTGTAAGATGATTTCTGGAATTGCTGGAATTGAGCATAAAATCAGATGGTCACTTGGAAGAATGATATGTTCTATACATGTGTTGCACATACCAGTAAGATCTGTCAGCAGGAAAAAAATTCATATGTTTGAACCAAACTTGTGTTTATAGGTGACCGAGACATTCATATCAGTATGTCACTATGTTTGTGCTACAAAAGTTTGACATGATTTGGATAATTGATAAACTCTATTTGGAACTTTTGACATGATGCTTAATGATTGAGATATGTCTAGAACTATAGATATTACCATGATCACAAATTTGTATTTCACATTATTTGATCTGGTGATAGTTGATTTTCCCAAATGAAAATGCTATGTGGGCATAGTGACCTTCAGTGTCATATGTGAGTATTCAGAATTATGGTTCTATATTGGCCTCCTTTCTCTAACAATGGCTATTGTGATTCAGTAAGAAGATGGCACCTATATGACTTAACCTTGATGTATGTACTTGCATCTAGTGATGGAAATAACATGTAATGGCATGATTGACTTGCAGACTTGAAAATAAATGAAGTAAAGACTTGATAAGAGCTCCACTTGTCACTGGTTGAAACAATTGATACTATGATATCAATGTCTCTGATAATAATTTTTTTTGGATTCTAGACTCTCATGAGATGATTTTTGTTGACACAAAATTGATTTATGTAAGTTTGAGTATGTTTTCTTGGTAATACATTATGCTTACTGAGAATGTTGCGTGATGCAAGCTCCTCATTTCAGATTTTTCCATCTTTGACAGTTATCTCATGAAGTCAGGATAATGAGTTCCAAGGGATGGCCTTTATCTTGATTATGGATTTGATTATACATACCAATAGTCTAGTCTTGAAAGGTGATGAGACTCTAACAATCAAAGGGATATGGCTTCTAAAGCCTGAAATAATGTATCATGGCATGATGAATCACTTTTTGGAATTTGGGAAAGAAATCCTATGTTGCAAGATAGTTGAAATGTCTTTCTATAATGTAAATCCTCGGATGCTCTGATTTAAAGTTCAAATGTTGTTGAATGTGACATGGAATTTTTTAGTTGATTGAAGCATTGATTTTTTGTTTTTAACATCCATCTGTATATGATGTGCATAGAACATGAATAAATTCATGATTTAGTCGCTTCATTCAGAGTTTCCACCAAACAAATTTTGAAATATTTTCATGAATTGTTCTACTTTTAAAAGTTGAGATATTTCTCCCATGATATGTTGTTGCACGAATTATCTGATGATGTTTGGGATTATTATTTATGAGAATAGTTGGATGTTTCCTTAGCATGATATCTAACATGATGTCTTGGATGAGAGGTCCATATCATGACCGAGGTCAAGTACAATGTTGCTAGAAAGGCTAGCGGCGAGGCTTGATGTTGACGATCCTTAGAGAGTTGTCTGACCATGATCTATTGAAGACATGGATAGAATATGATGAAAGATAATCCCATATACATATAGTTGGGACTGTGATTTATCCATTCAATTAGATAGTTCAGTTGTTCGATACAAGCTTAGGTTTGTTATTAACACCTCCTTGAGAGGGAGGATGATTATGGTATCCATGTGTGATTGACACCTCTGTGAGAGGGAGGATGATTATGATATCTTGCTATTATTAGTATATTGTTGTGATTTACATGATTATGTATGTTCTAAGATAAAATTTGATTTGATTTCATGTATAAATAATAATCTGCTACTACTATGATGAACAGATACCAAATGAGAGCAACAGTGATCGAGGACACTAAGCTAACTCTTCCTTGCTATCTGAGCTCCTAGGACAAGGAATTGAGATAGAGGGATATTAGGGTTGAGGAAAATTTGCACAATAGGGCTTATTCTATATATTTTACCCATAGGGTTAAATATGCTTCTCCCCTATATTGATAGGATCAGATAATGTTGCTCCCTTGATTTGTATTATTATAATATACCCCAATTGGTATCATACCCACAAGTAGGGCTTGTCAAGAAAACTACTCATCATTTGGCCAATGATTTGAGAGTGTACTTGGGGTGTAAAACCCAATTTTATTATGATGTATGTGTTCTACCACATGGCTATTCAGAGTCATCAATGGAAATATCAATAGGCAATGAGATGGGTTTATATAACCCTATGCGGTTCATGGTTTATATTGAGCTCCTCGGTGTGATACCAGGGTTGAGATGGGATCCCCTGCGTGGATGGATATCATATTGCTAGATATGGGGTTGTAGAGGTATATCTCCCCAATGAGATTATAGGTAGAGATGTTATCCTCGATGTGGTTACAGGTTGAGGCACGCTCCCTGATAATATTCTTTCCGATGAGGATTGATGATGATATTCAGGGTAGTATCCCGTTGTCAGAGAATCCACATTGTAGCATAATGAATGAAGGTTGTTAGCATAAGATCCACTCCAGTGATAAATTCTTCTTTTAGAACTAAGAATGTTCAGCACATGATTAGAAATATTCAAGAGATAAGCTAGAATAATCATGCGAAGTACATTCATGATTTTTAATGGTAAAGATCCACAACATGACGACTAAATCACATAAATGATTAGTTATGATACATGATAATGCATTAAGATAACATAATGGAATATTTATCAATGAAAATATATTGGTACGTGGAATTATCCCTCGTTGAGAGGGAGTGTTAAAATTATGCAACTTCGGTAAAATTCCACTATGGAAAACTAATATGGTCGAGATTATAATTGCATTATATTCCTCTTATCAAGATGACCAAAATCGACCAAAAAATCACCCCAATCAGTTAAGTGAAATTTAAATTCTGAATTATTTTATTTATTAAAGTGAAATGGAATGGGTTTTCCTAACCAAAAATGGAATTAGTTAAGTTGGAATTAACCCTAGGTGGACCCTCACAAAATATATAAATAGAGGCAACCTCAAGCTCATTCTGACACACTTGCTCAAGTGATATTTGATTTGCATCCATTGTCTTGTTTCGTCTATTCTGTCTTGGCTCGCACAAGTTCAACGGGAGAAGCTTGCATAGGTTTTGGCATCACAGGAAAGAGGCTCACTATGATCTATCTCTCTTGATCCATAGCTGCGGGCATAGTACTACAGGATTCGAGTCAGATCTACTCGCTGAGTTTTTTAAGGTAGTGGATAAGCTGATATAGCCACAGGGAGACATTGTCAAGGTTGCAACCAGGGCCTTAGGGCCATATTAGGCCAATCTAGGCCATAGCCATAGGCATAGTGTGTTATTCATGTGGCTAGGGACCCATAGTCATAGACACAGATATCCATGGGCCTGACTACGGTTTAGAAGATTGTTTTGGGTTGCACACTCTCTTAGCTGCGGGGACATAATGCTCTGGTAGTGACCAAGGAAGCTACAACCATGGGATGAGTGTGTTGAGGTTGTAGCTAAGTGTTTCTGGGTAGATCTGAGCTTGATCCAGCAACCAAAATTCATGCAGATGATTTCAATAATCTTTGACAGTGTCCTGGATTTAGATCTAGGACTATAAAATTGTTTTCAATGAGTTTCAGTGATCAATTGTATCTGGGGCTTCATGACATTGTAGATATGTATATCAGTATATCTACTCTATCTATTTCTACTACAATATATATTTACAGTTCTCATTCATTATGAGTTGTATTCTTCAGTGTGCTACAACTAGTGTTAGGGCATTTTAGTTCTCATATTCAGACTCCTTCATCTGAAGTATGTTTATGGTGTGATTGTGCATATGCTAGTTGTTTTCTACATCATGAAGATATGGATCTATGGATAATTTTACTCTTGTTTGCTGAATCATTTGATGACAATCTAACAATACAAATTTGCAAGGGTTTTCCCCATAGTTGATTTTTCCCTGGTTGGACCAATCCTGGTGTCTCTATGTGTTCATGCTTCTCTTCCTTTGTTCCTTTTCGTTCCTCTACTTAGATGATTATTATGGTATTGTTATTTCCACATAGTTGTATGTTTTGATATTTAATAATGTAGATCTTTATAATTAAATAATGATTTGGGGTGAACTTAACATGTTATTGAAAAAATGAAACTATCAAATAAAAGAATAATGTAGCTCTATGAAAAATTACCATCGACAACTCAAGTGTCATGCCGACAAAGCGTACTATCTACGACCATGAACCCCCCATTGGTTTCTATGATTTGTAGGTAAATTAAGTGGCCATAATTTTTAGGGATGAACATCAGGTCAGTGGGGTGGGCTGCACTGGTACCTAAAGAAACGAACCTACTCTATATTTGATTTGTTGCTAGGGTACCTGTCTTCATGAGAGTGCTTGTGCCGCTTCTTACCAAGGTTCGAGCAAAGCTCAAGAGTAATTGTAACTATAAAATTTCTTGGCTCTCTCTTTTATCCCCTTCTATACTGGCTTTCATCTCCAGCTAATTGTGGCTATCAAACAAAGTTATGATCCTTGACTACTTCTTGATTTCCTTTAGAGTATTTTTTTATTTTTAGGTACTTTCTCTTTGACACTGAGACAATAACATATGTCACATTTAAAAAAATTTGAAAAAGAATATCTTTCATCGTGGCTACATTAGTACCTTATCGTCTATCTAGAAGAAAATGAGGTCTTCCTCCATTGACTTTGGAGGAACTATTGAGCTTTGATGAATCAAATTTTCCTTCCTCACAAGGAGATCAGTATTATGTGTCAAATAATAAATCAAATAACACTTCCCAATAGACTCTATTACTTGAGGACTTATTTACAAAAGGTGTAATACCTCACTTTAATCCTCCAATCACTTATCCTCTTGGACCAGTTTTGGTTTAGGTTGCACCTTTTCCTGTTATGTCTTAATCAATCTTCACATACAATGTTTTTATGGAAACTAGTGGGTCATGGTATTTTTTAGAAAAAAATTCTCCATTGCCACCTCCCCTGCTTACTTCCAGTCCTGCACCATTGATTGGTCACCCTACTACTCAAAATATGCCTAGTTTGGGAAACCCCACTATGCCTGTTATGAGTCGCGTTCAATACCTCCCTCTCTCTACCCCTTTCGTATCAGCTCCTAGACCTCCTTCCATCACCTCTAGTGGAGTTGATAGTATGGCTACCTTCAACAATTCATTCTTTTGGAATCCCTCGCTATGTTCTAACTCTCAGGCATCAATTCCTGGGGGCATTGTTTCCATCATGCCCACACTTGCTAGGGGTATACCTTTCCCCATACCAACTATAAGACAACTTTTGGGTGTATTATATGACATATTAATGGACCGAATTTTAATCATCAATCCGAGAGTTGATGAACTTCGAGGTGCAACATTGGAAATTCTAGAGAAGGACTCTAGTAACCTGTAGAAAAAAACCCTAACCTGTGTAGAAACTTCTCACAACAAACTGGAAACTAGACTCTCACTCAGAAAATAGTAGTAAAATGTTTTACTAAAAAAAATACTTATTAAAATAAACAAATAAACTCGGAATTCATGCCACTCAATAAAACAATTGAAAAACTAAAAATATTTGAAAAGTAAATATATTCCTGTACTAGGGAAAAAAATTAGTTTTTTTTATGTTATGAAGATTATATTCCTGTATCGAAATGACCCTATTCCTATACTGAAATAATTTTTTCTATTACTGGAATGGTCTGTTCCAGTAATGGAATATTTCGTTCCTGTACTGGAGCATTTTGTTCTTGTACTCGAACAGAGCATTCCAGAGCGTTTCTTCACTAAGAATTTCACTGTTCCCGTACTAAGAACTCACTGTTCTTGCACTAGAACATACTTGCTCCCAATCACCCTTCACTCATGTAACATTATGCTATTACTTGTAAACTAGATATGAACATAATAGAATGGAAATATTCAACTTGAATGTAAATGAAAGATAATCTCAATCCAAAGAAAGAATTTAATGAAAGGGACTGCAAAGACTGAAAGAAGTTCACACACTAGCATAAAATAAAATTAAAATTGCATTGAAGTAAAAATACAATATCCAAAAGACAATATAAATCATATTCAAATATGTCACAACAATATATGCTCTATTTCATGAGATAAATTTTATAAAAACCTTATGTCTAGAAAAATGGCATAACGATTATGATGCTTGGTAATGTTTCGCTTATGTTTATGTAAGGAAATCGTTATAGTCTTATCTTCGAACACAAAGTTATAAATATGCAACCATATCTTTTATTCACATGAGGGCACACAATGTTGTAAGGAAATAAACCAACTGAAATCATGAAACTTACAACCAAATTCAATATTTCGGAAATAGCTCAAAAAAATACTTCTTAGGAAAAGGAAATAAAATTGTGATTCTTTTAGTAAGAAATAAAAGACATAACTAGAAATAAATCAACCCAACACACAATGCAATGAGTCCTCAGATCTGAGATTATGCATGCAAACATTCACAAGGGTTTCACTAATATGCAAGTTCAAGCAAGGAAATAAAATTACTTTTTTCACAGCAGCATACTGGATCTAACACACTACAAAATAGAGGGAGAACAAGATGGGTTGGTTGGGCCCTAGCCAACCATAAATTTTCCCTTTAAGGAAAAATCTTAACTTATGGGAAAAAAATTAACACTATAAAAAATAAACATAAGAGACGCACGAACCTGGCATTAAATTAAAATATCAGTATATTACAACATTTGTAGTATTCCAACGTCCAATTGATCATAGGGAAGGGGTTAGAACCCCCAACACTCAGGTTAGCAACATCAAGGTACAAATAAATGGTTTTCCCCATAGGCTTGGAGCCATAACTCTATCTTTATACATTTCCTGATATAAATTTGGCTTCAGGCCAGCCAATCCATTACAAAAAAAGATGAGGAATTGAATCCCAGCTATTTTAAATCAATAGGATACCATCAGAACAATTTTCCCATCAAGAAAATGCAGAGTTGATATGAATTTTCCATTTTTTGGAAAATCTGAGCAAGATCCTAGAATTCTGGAAAAAAAACGTTTTTTATAAAACTGCTTCAAAGACCTGCATGTAAATTTTAGTCTAATGTGAATCTTGGGAAATATTTTAGGTTATATATAACTTGTTATACTGGTAAAAAACCCATTTTCTTTTATTTTCTATATTCACCTCCAGTTGCACACAAATCGAGGTCAAACTTGGCAGTTTGAAAACTATGCCAAGATCATAGAATTCTGGAAAAAAATCATTGTTTATAAAAAAATTAAAAGAACTACATGTAAATTTTATAATAATGAAAATATTTGGAAATTTTTTGGGTTATAGATAATTTTCTATATGGGTAAAAAACCCATTTTCTCATATGTGCAAGGTTCGCCTCCCGCTGCATGCAAATGTAGGTCAAACTTGCTAGTTTAAAAACTACATGAATTTTGAGCATATTTTTTAATTTTATTCTAGAGATCCAAAAAAGTGACCTTGGTGTAATCCAAGTCATGGTAAGGTGTTATAACATCATTTTGGACAATAGCCATCTTTGGTTTTCGTTGCAAGCATGTCGAGATGTCAAAGCCCGAAATCGATGCAAGAATGCTAGTGTAGGAGTACTGGTGTAGGAACAAAACTTGGTGCAATTAATTTTTTATGCATGTGTATATTTGATTGTGATTTCATACTTCTTTTGGAAACAACATAACAACCATCATCAATAATAATTTTTATGCAAATTTTATCGAAATAAAGGAAATAGGTTAAATATTGAACGATTACATTAGCATGCTCGAAGTTTAAGATACTAGCCCAACAATTGCGCACAATGATAGTAATAATATTGAAAACAATGAGTGATCATAAGGTGAGAATTTGAATCAAACATTACAATTCTGGGGCCTAACATTCCCCCATGACGATCATCTAGCATGTCCTCATGCAAGAAAAACCTCCAATAAAGACCAAAGTTAATTAAGGATGTAGGGCAAAGGTTTATTATTAGAGTCATGTTGCATTGAATTAAACTATAGGGATAATTGAGTAAGAGAATGTAGGTAAGTTTCATATGATGTTGACTCCCTTTTCATCAATAAGATACCAAATACTTGCAACCATAGATTTATTGATGCCAAGACTGATCTTCATTATTTTGAAAATAGTAACTAATGCTATGAGTACCAAAGGAATGCTAACAATGTTTTCACTATAGGGATATAAAATAGCCATCTATAAAATTTCCGCAAAGCATCTCAAGATATGTCCAAATTAGTAGGTATTCACTTTCAATAGCCTCATTATTGTAAATAGAAGTGACATTATTTGATGTTAATTAAGATGGATGGAAATAGGGAGAAAGAAAGATGAAAAAATAATACCTTCCCACGATGACCATATTACCATTACCCAAGAATATAGTTGAACCTCCTCTTTTTCAATAAAAGTGAATCACCTCCACTAAGGGTACCACATGCATGAAAACCTTCACATTTCTGAAATATAGAACTCCAAAGAACATCATTCGAATGATCTTAAAACCATGATTAGAGAGATATGATAATGATTTCAGGGAAATACGAAAACAGCCAAGTAAATCATAGTGTAAAATTAAGCTTAATACCATAGGCATGGCCCTGCTACTAGTAGGCGTCAATAGCCTCGACGGGGATGCCTTTTAACCCAAACCATGATTAGAGAGATATGATAATGATTTCAGGGAAATACGAAAACAGCCAAGTAAACAATGAAGAGGAACCAACCCATCAATTATAGTCACTTTATAAAATAATGAGGCATTAAGAATGAATTGCTTCTGACAAGACTAACAATGTATGACCAAACAATGAAATGACCAAACAATGAAGAGGAACCAACCCATCAATTATAGTCACTTTATAAAATAATGAGGCATTAAGAATGAATTGCTTCTGACAAGACTAACAACAAGAGTGCACAATATTGGAAATATCAATAGTTGTGCCTTAGGGAATTACAATTTTAAGAGTGTTGTTGTAACAATTTTATTCCAAATGACATTTTTATTCATTGTTCTCTAACCTGCCCTAATTTAGAGACAGGAAGGCATCCTTTAAGTGTAGGAGTACTTCCAATGCAACCATCTGCATAACATAATGCTAAATATACTCACACTCAATTTTAAAGAATAAACTTGAACACATACTAGAGTATGAAAAACAAGTTTCTTTAATTGAGATGGTACCAAGAGTTGTTGAATGATGGAGGAAAATTGCGTACCAAAATTTTTTTGGAACCAATTTTCAATGTAGTTCACATATTCTCGGTCTTCTTATTCATTAGTGACTGGTGGTTTCCCATCCTCGGTTATATCATCTCTATCTTCCTAGGACTTCTGATTGTTTTCTTGAGTGCAGGATGGTTCTTGTGATAGACATGTCAAGAATTTTTCACTCTCTCTTACCTATGGCTCTTCCTCCTCATCAGGTCCGATCCATGATTCTTCAATTTCCTCATTATATTGAGAAAACTATCTAAATCAAGTTTCTAAACCTTCCTAAAGGGATGGATCATGGGTATTTTTTTCATTTACCACATGTGAAAAGATGGATCTGCTCTTAAATTCTGCCAAGATTTGTTCCTCCTCAGAAGTAGAGATGGTAGCTGCTACCAAGATCTGAGAAAGCCCCTGGAGTGCATATTTTGTCAAGCATATTTTTTTGGCTAGACGATCATGTTAGCACATGGATTACCATATAGGGGGGTTCTCACAACACCAAAAAAACTTAAAAACTTATTTGTAGGAAATGAAACAAACTAGGTTTGTGAGCTCTCTAGAAATACTATCCAGTATGCTTCAACAAGAAATAAAATCATACTAAAAAATAATTTACAAAAAAGGAAACAAACTAGGATTGTGATATCTCTGAAAATACAATCTAGTATGCTTCACCAAGTAAGAAAATCACACTAAAAATTCATTTTCAAGAAGGAAAAAGAGCATAATATATCACCAAGACCCTATCTCTCAAGCACCTCTTCGACAACGACACTAAAATGTTGTGTGTAGGATATGGTGTATTAATGGACCAAGATTTAATTATCAATTTAGGAGTTCGTGAACTTCGAGGTGTTGCAATGGAACTTCCAGAGAAGGACTCTAGAAATCTGGAGAACAAAACCCTAAGTTGTGTAGAAACTACTCACACCACACTGGAAACTAGACTCTCACTTAGAAAATAGTAGTAAAATTTTTTATTGGAAAAAAATATTTCTTAAAAGAAATAAATAAAATCATAATTCATGTCACTCAATAAATCAATTGCAAAACTCAAAAGATTCAAAAAGTAAATTGATTCCTGTATTGTGATTCCTATGCTAGGAAAGCATAGTGAGTTTGTTTATGTTATGAAAATTTTGTTCCTGTACTGAAATGACCATGTACCTGCACTAAAATACTTTTCTCTAGTATTGGAATTCTTTGTTCCTCTACTGGAATGCTATGTTACCATACTAGAGCGTTATGTTCCAATACTGGAACATTTTGTTCCTGCACTAAGAACTTTACTACTCCCATGCTAAGAACTCACTGTTCATGCACTATAGACTTTCTCTGACTCACGCTTCACTCATGTGTCCTTATGCTATTACTAGTAAACTGGAAATGAACAGAACATAAAGGATATCTTCAACTTGAATGTAAATGAAAGAGACTCAAAATCCAAAGAAAACATTTAATGAAAAGGACTAAAAATACTGAAATAAGTTCTCACACTAGCAGAAAAGAAAAAAATATTGCGTTGAACTAAAATTACACTATCCAAAAGACAAACTAAATCTTCTTGAAATATTTTTCAGAGTAAGATATGCTCTATTTGAGAAGATAAATTTTATAAAATGCTTAAGCCCAGAAAAATGTCATAATGATTCTGATGTTTGATAATGTTTCACTTATGTTTATGTAAGGAAATCATTACAGTCTTATCTTCTAACACAGAGTTCTAAATATGGAACCATTTCGCTCATTCACATGAGGGCACGCAATGCTGTAAGGAAATAAACCAACTGAAATATTGAAACTTATAACCAAATTCAATCTTTCATAAATAAATCAAAAAAATTCTTCTTAGAAAAAGGAAATAAAAGTGTGATGCTTTCAGGAAGAAATAAAATATAGAACTGGAAATAAAATCAACCCAACACACCATGTAATAAGTTCTCATATATGAGATTATGCATGCAAACAATCACAATTGTTTTAGTAATCTGCAAGTTCAAGCAAGGAAATAAAATAACTTTTTTCTCACCAGCATACTAGATCTAACACACTGCAAAATAGAGGGAGAATGATTTGGGTTGGTTGGGCCCTTGCAAACTAGCTCGTTTTCCTTTAAGGAAAACTCTTAACTTATGAGAGCGAAATTAACAATACATCAAATAAACATAAGAGACACATGAACCTGGCATTAAATTAAAATCTCAGACTTTTATAACATCTGCAGTAGTCCAGCCTCTAATTGATCAGAGGGAAAGGGATAGAACCCCCAACACTCATCTCAGTAGCATCAAGGTACAAATAAATGGTTTTCCCCTTAGGCTTCATGCCATAGCTCTGTTTTTATACATTTCCTGATACAAATTTGGCTTTAGGCCAGCCAATGCATTATTAAAAAATATGAGGAAGTGAATCCCACATATTTTCCATCAATAGGAGACTAGTACAACAATTTTCCCATCAAGAAAATCCTGATATGATACAAATTTTCCATTTCTTGGAAAATCTGGGCAAGATCCTAGAATTATGGGAAAACAATATTTTTTTTATAAAACTGCTTCAAAGACTTGCGTGTAACTTTTAGTCTAAAGCGAATATTGGGAAACATTTTAGATTGTAGATAATTTTTTATACTAGTAAAAAAAACATTTTCTCGGGTGTTCTATATTCGCCTCTAGCTCCACGAAAATCGAGGTCAAACTTGGTAGTTCGAAAATCATGCCAAGATCCTAGAATTCTAGAAAAAACATTTTTTTTTATAAAACTGCTTCAAAGACCAACGTGTAACTTTTATAATAATGCTAATATTTGGAAATGGTTTTATTTCTATAAAAAAAATTATATTGGTAAAAAACACATTTACTCAGATTTGTGAGATTCACCTCCAGCTGCATGCAAATCTAGGTCAAACTTGGCAGTTTAAAAACTGTGTGAATTTTAAGCATATTTTTTGATTTTATTCTAAAGACCCACACATGTGAGATGGGTGCAATAAAACTCATGGGAAGGTGTTATAAATTAATTTTTCAAAATAACCATGTTTGTTATTCCCCGCAAGCGTGCTGAGATGTCAAAGCCCTAAATTGGTGCAAGAATGCCAGTGTAGGAGTGCTTGTGCAGGAATAGAAATTGGTGCAATTAATTGTTGATGCATGTGTATCGTTGATCATGATTTCATACTCCTTCCTAAAATAACATAAGCACCATCAACAATAATAATTTTGATGCAAATCCTATCGAAATAAAGGAAATAGGTTAAATAATGAATAATTACTTGATCATGCTCCAAGATTAGGATACTAGCCCAAAACTTTCTCAAAATTATAGTAATAATAATGAAATCCATGAGTAAGCATAGGTTGAGGATATGAATAAAACATGATGATTCTAGGGCTTAACAACAACCTAGTCCTTCACTTATAGATTGTTTTCCTCCCAGTGGACACTCTACCAGTTTCAGTCCCGCACCTATCCACTATAAAATTGAAACAAAACTCCTTACTACATTATGCAAAGACACTCCCACCCAAATCTTTGATCACATATATGAATGGTGATGTAGATGGAGGCTTGTCACAACCCCCATTCTGGATTACCTATTAGAAGACTAGTTCTGCAAGTATCTCCTTTCCCCCATTGAAAAGGATGTTGTCATGGATGGTGTGGTTACTAAAGAGCAATCTATTTAAAATGCCTGTCATTTAGATATGATCTATTCACAATATGCCACACTTTATGATTTTATACCTAATTCCCATCGAAATTCGAATTCTCCCACTACTCAGCAACTCGGCACACACACTGAAGAAATTGTTGGTGCTACCTTTGGGTCTCATGTAAAACAATTGAGCAGGCAATCTACCCAGTTATCTGTTATTGTCGGTACCACTCCTACTGCCTAATCTATTTCTCCTCGAACTATTGTGATAAACTTTGCGCAGTCTACAAAAAAAACCTGATAGTAAGAACAAGAAGAATTATAAAATGACTTCTCCTTCTCAAGAGTAGCACAAAACCTAGGACAACCTCAATAAAAAATCAACTGCTAAATCTAAGAAAGGAAAGGAAAAAATATCAACTTCCTTTACAAGATATGCGTTGGGGACCATATGACTTATAAATTTCCCCTTCTTCAAGAGTGCCTAAACTTCCCTGCACACAAGTACACTAACCAAACCCCTACAGTCCTCAACAACCCCTTCCCTACCCAAAAAAATCACACCTTGTGTCGAACACACCACCACCTCCACAGGGGGAAATGGTGGTTCACATCCACATCCTCTTGGAGAAGGATCATGAACTATTTACACCTTTGACACATTTTATCTGCAAACCCAAGCCAAGAACTATGGAAATCTAGTCCCTAATGCTTTAGACACTTCTTTGAGCTCTATTCCACCACCACCTAATGATATTTATATCGAAAGTCCTCTTTTTGACCTTATCATTCATCCCCTGTAGGGAAACTTCGACAAATGACACACAATACCTCTACACGTGTTTCCCAAAACTACATCGTAGAGGATCTAGCCCAAGTACCCTTTGCTATGTCTTCCCTCGAAGCATTGAAAACATGCCCAACAAAACGAAAAGCTTTTTTTCGGCCATCGTTGGAATTGATCCTTAGGATTCCAATCTAGCAATTTTTGACATGGAAAAAAGTAAAACTCCCCTCTCCCATCAGCCTGCATTCCAAGTGTAGGTTGTGGAAAAAGGAAAATCCATTCACCACACTTCCATTGAAAAAGGTGCATCAACCTATGTAATGTCTACCTCCTATTGGATCGCCTTGGGTTCGCCTATTCTCTCACCACCATCAAATTACCTCAAATATTTGGATGGAAAACCTATAATTGTGGATATCGAAGTCATAGTTCACCATCTTGACTATAATATGCTTATAGGATGTAGTTGGACTTATGCCATGACTACATTTGTTTCTTCTTTCTTCTGACTTATCCTATTCCCTTTGGATGGGAAAATTTTCACAATGGATCAACTATCCTTCTATACTGTGGATTACTCCCTGTTTGTAATATTCCAAAATGGAAAATACAGGAACATTGAACATTTACAGCATTCCAAACAAGAAAAACATTAATATAACACTAAAATCTAGAAAATGTCAGAAATATGTTGCAACATCAAGACATTATAACCATGAGCAGAAATAGTTGAGTCATATCATTATAAACAACAGCAAATATAAATTATGCAGTTCTCCAAAGAAGATGCACTCAAGCCAAAAAGAAGTGGCTGAAATAAAATAATGAAAACTAGCACTTGAAATGTTGTGTTGCTACTACTGCTGCTACTAGGAAGAAGAACCATGTTTGGGAGGCTACTGGAGTGCTCAGAATGATCTGATATTTTAACCACTAATTCTACTCAAAACACCAAGAAAAAACTAAATGGTTTGGCCAGATTTTAACTTTGTATTTTCAGCCCTTTTTGGGTGGCACACTGCACCACTGTTGGATGAGTTACACACTCCATAGATAAAACTATTTATATGGGGTTGAATTAATGATTTATCATTTGCAATAGCACCCACTCAGCTCACTAACTGAAGGTCTAATCCCTTCTCCTGATCTCCAAGTTAGAACCTTGAGATCTAGCTCCTCCTTTCTCTGGTCAAGTTACAGCTGAAAAATACACAACTACTTGACTAGACTGCACTGTCAAGGAGGTTGGAGTTGTAGCCTACTACTGGATGATGAAATAATGGTCATATCTCATGTAAATGACCTCTCAAATGTGAGGGAAATACCCCTCACAGGATTCCAAGCTGAAATACTTGGAACTTCCTTCCTCCCTTAGATCTGCCTGGCTGGACTGCATAATTCCTGAAGGAATTATTGCTGCATGCAGGTGTAATATGATGGCCTTAAGCTGGATATCACAATGCTACTCCTGGAATACTGAAATGGAAGCTCAAGGTGAAAGGATGAATCCTTCATCAGTTTCCTAGCTGAATTTCTAGAAACTACCTTCCTCCTCTCAAACCCTAAGACATGAATGCATAATTATTGAAGTTGCATATGCAGAAGAGAGGGGCTCAATGTGGCACTAATTTCAGACGATGAATATTTGCTCAAAATAATCTTCCCAGAGTAGGCACTCGAAGTCCCCCATGGGTAAGGATGGGATTGCCACTCGGGAACACTCGTGTGCTAAACAACACAATAGACTTAGTTAAACAACTGAAGTGTGTGAATAATGTCAAACGACAATACAATATCAAATTACAGACTACCTTTTATGGCTTCCATCTCTTTCCTTTGATTCGTGTAAGCCCTCAAACCCTTGGGCCCACACAATAATGATGTTGCACATTTGACCACTAACCTCCATAATGACTACGTTGTCCTCCACTATCTCCACTACCTCCATGACTACGTTGTTGATTTGGCCATCTTGACCCCATCCACATGCACAGACCCACATTCACACTAAGAAGTGTTTTATTCATCTTGAACCCATCCATATTCATTGATCCACGTTCACACTAAGAAGTGGTTTACTCCTACTAAAGAGATTCATGGGTCCCTCTACCCTCTTATTCATCTATCTTGTTAAAAAAATAAAAAATTAATATTCCTATTAGGTAAGAGCTAATTAGGAATATTACAGTCCTCCCTACCAAAAATTTCTTGTCCTAAAGAAATTCCTGAACAAGAATCCTTTCTATTAGCACTCCCCCATGGTCACTGCAAAATTTTCTAAGGTCCCAGATGCGTCACTATATCATCCATGGTCTCAGTATCGACCTAATCTAAAGAGATCTATCAATACCAGGATCACAAGCCATCCTAATCAATGTGAGGCACACCTTGCTCCACTTGATATCAAATTGGATACAAGTACCAGAGGCCCTCTGCATACCACTAGTATATAATCATATAAAGTACTATCTGTCTCTATGTAGAACTGCTTTACTAAGTCATCCATCTCATGTACTCCAAGGATGGGAGCCTGAAGATATAATATGATTCTTGTGGGAATAAGCCCTTCCATGCATGAGCTCCTCCTAAAATCCCCATGCTAATTATCACTCCATGTTGGTGAAGTTCCCCACGCCAACAAAGAATCACTAAAGCCCTCTAGAAGATCTAAATGATATTACCCTGTAAAGACCCGATCACCCCTAAGGGTAGATGAACCGTGAAATCTAGTGATGCTTGAATCACATGCCAGTCTCACGAGAGTGCCACCATGCTTACATTGCACCACTCTGACTATGAAATAACACTCCTCTACATAGATCTGGACTCCTTGGCACAAATGTATGCACCACTTGATGCCAATTCCATCAAGTACCATAGGGAATCCCATGTGTACCCACACATCCACCACTCTGCTAGTGCATCCACTATAATGTGATATACACATCCTCATCTTTCTAGCTGCACCTAAGTGGTTAAAATACTTATATGAAGTCAAGAGGAACATCGCTATGTCGAACCTCAGTAGCTGTAAGGCCCAATGCATCAATGAGAGAGCATTGTCTCCATATAATGCTATGTCCATAAGTATCATTGGAGGCACCACTCCAAGTGCCTATTGCACTGCATCATGGTTCACTTCATACCACCAAGTGTCTCTGCACTCCTTAACATGCCATTGTATGCTGCAATCTTCCCCTGTATACCACTGTATGCCTCCTACTACTATTGTACCAATATGCTGTGATCTTTGTGTCCCAGACAAAGCTGAAGAATCCTTGGCTCTATTAGGTCCCTGTAATTTGTCAGATTAGCAAGACCAAATAGACAAGGGTAATATCAAACCAACTTTGGAGTCCTAGGGCCTAGCCTTCCTGGAATCATGGAGGGCTCTCTCTATATCTGTATAAAATATATAACTTGATTGATTTATGATACTGATTTTAGGATAGTTAAAATGATAGGGATTGTTTGTTTTGCTTTGTTTGGTTGGGTTTCTTGTTATGAAGAACAAATAGATTAAGATAAATTCAAACCATTGGGCTATGGGGTCTATGAAAGGTTTGAAGAGTACAACAAAAAATTAAGGGTGTTTCATAGGGAAATTTAACAAAGCCAAATGGATCTTAATAGCTTATGTTAGTGTGAAATGAACATTAAGTTATGAGTTTAGTAGGTTTAAAGGGAAATTAAGAATCCTTTAACATATACTAGAACAAGAAGAGCCTTTAAGATCACTATGCTTAAGAAAGAACCAAAGGATAGGGCACACCATAAACTTCTTTGGCCTAGCTTTACCAAGTAAAATTTGAGACAACAATCCAGCAAACCCTCAAGAGTAGGGAACTCTTAAATTCTCTAGCTATTTACCTTCAGAAAAAGAAAACATTGAGGTTGACATATAAGTGATGATTAAAGAGTAGGGAACTCCTAAATTATTCAATCAAACTATAAAATACTTTCAAAGTGACTATTCAAGATGGACCAAAGGACAGGGAAAACCATAAACTTGTTTAGCCAAACCCTAATTAGCAAACTTCAAAGAAAGGCCTTAAAAACAATGTTTCAAGCTACACCAAAGGACAGGGCATACCATAAAATTCTTCGGTTTGACTCTTATTAGATAATTTTCAAGAAAATAAGCTAGGTGGAATCAGAAAGCAATTAAGAATTCTCCAATCAGACCTAGCGGAGGAAAACATTTGAACAACATAGAGCAAACAGATTTAAGGTGCCTCTAACAGCATATCTTAACCTAGATTTTCTGCTCTGTTGTAAGAGAAAGAATGAAAAATATGGAAAACACAAGGAAAAAAATGGAAGATCAGAACAACATCACCATCTAGACAATTTCATGAATCTTGTGAATATGCTTGCTCCATTGATATTCAATCCAAAACAGTTACAAAGCTCCAAAGCCAACTTCTTCACAACTCAAAGTCTATGTAATATTCATCTCAACAATAAACCAACAACAATTATGAAGCATACATGAAATATTTAGTTGAAAAATGAGGATTTGAAACCATATCTAGGGTTTTATATGTCATTTATTACATAGTTAAATGCATTTTGACCTTTGAGACCATGCAAGGCCCAAGGCAAAATATCTAAAACACATTCATTCCAATAATAACTCCTAACATAACTTCTAAGATAATTTTGGAATTTTTTTTACTTTAAGGCTTCAAAATATCTTTTTCAATAATGGTTGTTAAGGGTGCAGCTCCAATGTATAGCGGCACAGCAACAGCGCAAACGCAGATGGCCAAGACTGAGAAAATGGCCTGTTTTGCAGTTGACTTTTGGAGGCCTTCCCCATGTCCAAATGAGCTCCATGATAGTGCATTCGAAAGCTTGTATTATTTAGTTTCCAAATATACCTTTACTTTATAGAATGGTGCCCATGTGCCTTGTCAAAATTCATTTCTCCCAAGACTTCTAAACGTGCAGCGCTAGTGCCAAAAAGAGGGAAGAAAGGTGTTTTTTTGGTAGTTTTTGGCCCTTTTGAGGGACCAGTTTTGCTCCAAACCTCCTAAAACATTTTGAGGTTGATGTACTTGGCATGAGGAGCATGAAGAAACTGAAATTTTTTCTTTTAAGTGACCTAAAAAAGAGCGCAGCACCACTGGCGCTGCGCATTTGGCCAATTTTCTACAAGTCAAACGGTCAAAAAAAAAAAAAAATGTGCACAAATGTACCAAAATTGGAATTTAGCTTGTTGATTAAGATTTAGAGGTTGAATCTTTGTATGGGATCATTTTAGCTTGGCACTTGCAATCCTATTTCTCATGGTATAATGTCTTTCCATCTTCCTCTGAAGGTCAGTTTTCCTCTTGGCCTCTCTAATTTACCCTGTCTAGCCAAGAATCCATATCCTTGCTAATTTCTATGGAAAGCAGCTCACTTGGAGTGAGCTGCTCGGCCAAAAATACCTCTTCTTGTCTTTCCCAGGCTAAATCCCTCTTGATTCCAATGGTATTTTTCCTCTATCTAAGAAGCTGATCTTCCTCATCATCACTACCATCAAAATTTCCCAAGGTCTCATCTAGCAAAGCCTTGGCCTTTCCAGCCTTTTTCTGAGCTCTAATTGCCCTTAACTCACTGATGGCCTGCTTTGTCTTCAACTTCTGATTCTCAAGCTCAAAAAAATTAATCACATTCTTTTCCCTACCAAGATTAGCTTGAAGCTCACTAATCTTGGCATCCTTGCTTTTCAGCAACATATTGGTAATTCTCTCCTCATCCTCATCTTCAAGGTAAATTAGGTGAAACTCTTTCTCAGTTTCATGCATGTGATCCTCCTCAATAGTGATAGAATTTGTGACCTTTTTCTTGCCCTTGTCAACTTGTTTTGCTGATGAAGAAGGCATGGCCCCTTTCACCTCAAGTGCAGCAAACACATTCCTGTAGCCCCTTCGGTATGTCAAAGGAAATGGATCAATGTCACTCATTTTAGTGCCATCTGTCTTAATGTTCCCATCACTTCTTGATGCTTTGTCATGATATGATGGTGAAAGGTTGTGAAAAGGTGATGTGGAAGGATCAATATGGGGTGAAGGAATGTGAGTGGTTGGAGATGTATGAACAACAGGAAGTGATGGAGAAGTGGATATGGGAGGATGAGAATATGAAGGAATATATTGCTGGTCATTGCCATGTGGAGTAGTGAAAACCTCATGGGCAATGAAGGTATCCGATGGAATGTTATTTTTCTAGAGCTGGTGCATAACCACCATATTGATAAGTGAATGATGAAAGAGGCTATACATTTTCTGATTGTAGTCTCTCTTTTTCACTATGTAGGCCATTTTTTCAATGCTACGGAAAATATAATATGGTATGTGTAGTATTCTTACTCTATTAAAATGCATAAGAAGACAAATATGGTATGAGTAAAGGCGGGAAAACCTTCCCTCAGAAGTGAAATACTTCAACATTATCTTCATCATGGGTGCATATCTATCAAGCATATGAGAAAAAGGGAAGATGGATTTGATGTGATCTTTATACCTAGCTTTGAGGTATGGTTCAAAATAACTCACGTCCAGGTTTTCTTGTTTGAATCATTTCTCTCCCACACTAGGTATCCCTGTAGAAGTTGCAATGGCATCAGTGGAAATCTCAAATGCAACCCTGCCAAGATTGACATGCTTGTCATGTATATTGATGATGAATAGTCTTGTTAGCTCTGAGTGATTTTGGACTTGTTGCACTTTCTCACAAAATTCAAAGCAGCCCACATGCTTAAAGAAAGAAATAGTGAGGGGTAAGGCCATGAGTTTTCTTGTATTGATGGGCTCAAACTTGTTTATCTTTCCTCCCTTATGATAATGCCTCTTTGGCATTTGTGCCTCAACACCACTATCTTCTCCCTCTAACATTTTTAAATTATGATTTGGAAACCCTAGGGTGGAAGTGAAATCAAATGAGGGGAAGGGAATGAAATGGAAGTTTGATAAAATGAGGGGAATGAGTGAAGGGGTAAACTAGATGAATGTAAACCTAAAATTAATGCAATTACCCTTTTTGAGACTGATATTTCTTTTAGGGAGATGAGCTAAGGGTAAAAAAAGATCTCAAGCTAAACTTAGGGTTTCTCTTAGGGTTTCATTTTCATTTAATTAAGAGTGATAAAATGGCATAAAAATAGGGTTTATGTTATGTACTTACCACTCAAGGGTGCTTGGAAGAATTTCGCAAGAATTTGGAGGAGGTTTGAAGTGATTTGAATTGTTTGAAGACTTAGAAACCCTTTCTATCTAAGTGTGCAATGCCAATGGCTGAGGGCGCAGTGCCAAGGCAACTTCACAGGGTCCTATCGGGCAAGAGGGTAGCGCTAGCTCCCAGGTGTGCAACACCTTCAGAAAATGTGTGGAGGAAAATGGGCAAGGGTGTAGTGAAAACTCCTAGGTGCGCAACACTAAGGCAAACGCACAGTGCCAAGAAATTTAACCACAATTTTCTCAAAAAACCCACAAACTCTTCCTTGCTAAATGTTCTTGATCTTTTGAAAGGTAACAATGGTTCTCTTGAAGTGTAAAAATGGGCTTTTATAGGCTTGTAGATTTGATTTAACTTGAAAAACCCATTTTCTAATGTTTTGAAGTCTGTTTACTTTGTCATTAATACTGTTTGACACCTTTTTTCTTTGCAGGTTGCTGAAGTCATTGAATTGGATTTTCTTTTTCTTATTGAGGCTTAACATGTTCACTTTGACAAATTTTAGATTTAATCACATAGTATCATCTTCAAAATCTTTTGTAGTTTCCACCATAAAGTTCAACTGACCTTTTCCACCTCCTATGGCCACGTTATTCAAAACCCTAAGTGTTTTTAGTTCTTTAGAGCAATCATCAATGTTGTCTTCTAAGTTCTCTATAGCCCTTTCAAGTTCATTCATTTATGTCTAGTTCAACTTACCTTTTTTCTATATTCCATCAATATTTTCTGATATAATTTCTTCATGCTCGACCCTGTGTGCTTTCTTCATGTCATTTTCCTGCAAGTAATCACTACTTTGACACTCAAATGGACTAACTAACTCATAACCCTAGTAATATATAAGACCAAGTTTTTCCTCTTTCCCTTACTGTAAGTTGTTTTTATTCAAGATTGGACAGTCTACATCATTAGTACTTTCTGTTGATAAATCTTCCAACACTTCTACATAAGTTCTAAACTTTTTCCATTTTTCTCACTTGCAGGTTTTGAACTGAGAAGATAATCCTCCTTGCGATCTTTAGGTCCTCCTTGAATAACCATGTCTTGAAATTATATTACATCTGAGCCAGATTCTATCAAATGGAAAGCAGTGCCTGAAACATCCAAGGATGACCTTGAAAAATGTAAAACCCTAATGACCTAATGTGAGTGCCCTTAGACCTGATTTTGACTGAAATTTGACTTAGAGATTTTCAAGTGAAAACAAAGCATTGTTATAGGTTATTATGCCCAAAGGGACATGGGAAAGAGTTAGCAAAAACAAATCTTAGAGGGAGGATGGAGTTTATTAATAGAGGAAAATGAGGGAGATGAGGTTTTAGGTAGTAAAGAAGGATGAAAATGAGAAGTATGAGCCCATAATAAGTCTTTTAAGAGAAACGAGGTGACTTTGAGAAGACCAAATGAGGAATAGTGAAAATAGGTTTATAAGGATAATGAAGGAAATGAGATTTCTGAAACTCAAGATATTCAAGGAATATTGTTTGTATAGAACCATTCTATAGTCATCCCAAGATAGTGAAAAATACTAATGACTAATAGTGGCTCCACTTGGGGAGGGAAGCTCCTTTAGGAGGTGTCAAGAACCTTAGAGTTCATATCTCTGGGATTTGTAAATCAGTACCTTGATTTTTCTTGGTAGATTTCCTCCTTCTTCACTTGCCGATTTTCCACTATTCCCTGAAGCTGTGATTTTAAAATCTAAAAAACATGATTACCTCAACATCAACTCTACCTACCAATCATAATTTTCCTAACATTTTTTCTTCATTTGGGTGCATTTGGATTGGAAAACCCTAGAAATAATTTTTTCTTTTGAAATTACAAACTATCTACTTCTACCCTTATATTATCCAAAGGCTCAGTTTATACTGATGAGCTATTTTATTCTCTACATAATGTTCTTATCCTTGAAGATTAAACAGTTTAACAGATTTTCATTCTCTGATCTATCAACATAAAATTTAAAACATGACCAAATCAAGGTTAAGAAATTTGATTTGTCATGAGCTGAGGCATTTTGGACAAGATGCACAGAAATTTTATTTTGCAAAAGTAAAACTAGAAACTTGAGGGCTATAATTTTAAAAATTTTCATTCATCCCTCTCTTTTCTCTTTGGTTCAGATTTGAACTTTGGGAATCGATTTCTTTTTCTAACCTAGTCTATTGATAAGCCAAGTTTAGATAATTTGGAAAATCTTCATTTCCAACTTATCAACAGAAATTTAAAACTTGTTCCAGTATGACTGAAGAAGACTTCCTCTTTAAAAGTAGTGGCATTTGAACTTGCACACTTTTAGAAACATTCTTTTTTGGTATGGGGCTTTACCTTTTCTTTTATCGACCCTCTTTTCTTCTTTTTGTTCTTTGTCTTTCTTATTGTCAAGACAAAATGAAACTAAAGCTAGAAATATGATCATAGTATTGAGCTTATTTGCATACCTATCTATCCTAATATAACTTATATATGATATCTACATTAGGTGAACTCTCTTTTCCAATAAAACCAATCAAGTAAGTGACCACATGATCGATTTTCATTCAACATTTTAGGTATGATGAGAAAACAAAAAGGCCACTTCCGCCTCACTTTTTTTTGAACAGTAGTGCCTAAAATTTTCCTTAAACTCTGCAAAAAACTGCTCCTATCATATTTTACTCTCTTTTCAAATGTCTCTAAGAAACCATCAAAAGGATCTCTGAATAATACCTGGCTATGAAGATTTAAACCATGGGCTTCATCCATGACTACTTCTTGTTCCATTTGGTTGTGCTTGGGATGCTTTTGAGAAAGACATCCCACCTCTTCCTCATGATAATTTGACTTATCAGCCTCATTACATACTACTATGTTGTATTTAAACAAACCTGATATGCTTTGATTGAATGGGCTGAATTCCATGTGAAGGTCCTTATCAGAAGAATTCTCTAACAATAGGTCTTCTTGAGAAAGTAGTACATCATCAGTATCAATTTTTTCTATAGTATCAGTATGAGAAAACTCATTAGTGGATAGGTCAGTAGTGGAATAAATAGAAATATCTTCTTTACATAAAAATTTGGAGGCTGGATGTGTATTTAGGATCTGATTGATTTCTTCTTAAGTTAAAAGAGGAGGCATTTTTTTCTTTCTTTGGACAGAAACATAGATTATCTCTTTCTCTTGTGAAGGCTGGTCATAAGGCTAGAGGTCTTCTTGAGCCTCACATAGAAGAGATGGTGAATCATCACTTGTCTCTTCTGATAGATCCTGTGGATTTGCTTCCATTCCCTGATTGATTTCATCCTCGGCCAACTTATCTTGGTTGTTATTAGATTTAGCTTGAGTATGAAATGCATGAATTTCCTTTAATAGATCTTCAAGATGCCAATTTCCCAAATATTCATCAATGTTAACAGGGTATTGCATGAGATGTTCAAATTGATCACAACAATTTTCAGCTAATGATAAAAATGAACAATTTTCTTTATAATGCTCATAAAATACCTCGCGGAAATCCTTTAAAGAAAACAAAATACCAGGGTATAGGCCTTCATACCATTCCCTTGTTTTACCTTCTAATGTCACCATGAACATTTCCATGAGGCAGTCCTCATGCCATTAAACTTTTAACCTCCATGTATGTATATGAAATTTGATGAGATGTAACAAGGGGTCATCAAACTTTTCATCTTGAAACATAGGGAGGTTTGTGTCCCAATTTATTTGAGGGTAGGGGAATACAATAATGTGATCTCTATTCATTGGAGCATACCTGCATTGTATCCTTGGATTCATCTTTGTCAATTAGTTAGAGGAAAGGGTTACTACATCTTTCTAACCAATCTAGATTCTTGTACAAGTGGAGTCTTTAGCTTTATTGAGAGTTGTGGAGTCTCTAGGTGGATTATATTAACTATTCTAAGGATTTGTTTGTTGTCCACCATCAACAATTGGATATCAATCTTGAGATATTTTTTTTTTATCTGAGTTCTTTATATAACACTAAGATTTTCAATGAGTGTCCCCAGTGGAATCGCCATTATGTTAGGTCACTGTAATTTTTTAGATTGGCAAGACAAAATAGACAAGGGTAACATAAAACCAATTTTGGAGTCCAAGGACCTACCCTTCCTGGACACAGAGAGGGCTCTCTATATATTTTTATAAAAATATAACTTGATTGATTTAGGATACTGATTTTAGGCTAGTTAAAATGATAGGGATTATTTGTTTTGTTTTGTTTGGTTGGGTTTCTTGTTAAGAAGAACAGATAGAGTAAGAGAAATTCAAACCATTGGGCTATGGGGTATGTGAAAGGTTTGAAGATTACAACAACAAATCAAGGGTGTTTCATAGGGAAAGTTAACAAAGCCAAATGGATCTTAATATCTTGTGTGTGTGAAATGAACATTAAGTTGTGAGTTTAGTAGGTTTAAAGGGAAATTAAGAATCCTTTAACATATGCTAGAACAAGAAGATCCTTTAATATCACTATGCTTAAGAAAGAACCAAAGGACAAGGCACACCATAAAATTCTTTGGCCTAGCTTTACCAAGTAAACTCTGACACAACAATCCAACAAACCCTAGAGAGAAGGAAACTCCTAAATTCTTAGCTATTTACCTTCAGACAAATAAAATATTTAAGATGACATATCAGTGATGATAAAGAGTAGGGAACTCCTAAATTCTCCAATAAAACTATAAAAGACCTTCAAAGTGACTATTCAAGATGGACCAAAGGACATGGAAAACCATAAAATTATTTATCCAAACCCTAATCAGTAAACTTCGAAGAAATGCCTTAAAAACAATGTTTCAAGCTACACCAAAGGACAAGGCATACCATAAAATTATTCGGTTAGACTCTTATTAAATAATTTTCAGGACAACAAGCTAGGTGGAATCAGAAATCAATTAAGAATTCTCCAATCAGACCTAGCAGAGGAAAACATTTGAACAACGGAGAGTAGAAATATTTAAGGTGCCTCTAACAGCATATCTTAACCTAAATGTGCTGCTTTGTTGCAAAAGAAAGGATGAAAAATATGGAAAACGTAAGGAAACAAATGTAAGATCATAACAACATCACCATCTAGACAAGTTCATGAATCCTATGAATATGCCTACTCCATTGATATTCAGTCCAAAACAGTTACAAAGCTCCAAAGCCAACTTCTTCACAACTCAAATTCTATGTAATATTCATCTCAACAATCAACCAACAAAAATTATGAATCATACATGCATTATTTATATACAAAATGAGGAGGTGAAACCTAGCTAGTGTTCTAGATGTCATTTATTACATAATTAAATGCATTTTGACCTTTGAGACCATGCAAGGCCCAAGGAAAAATATCTAAAACTCATTCATTGCAATAATAAATCCTAACATGACTTCTAAGCTAATTTTGGAAATTTTTTGACTTTAAGGCTTCATAATATCTTTTGAAATAACTCCTGATAAGGGCACAACTCTGAGGTATATGGGCGCAGTGCCAATGCAAACATGCAACGCCAAGACTGAGAAAATGGCCTATTTTGCAGCTGACATTTGGAGGCATTCCTGGTGTCCAAATGATTTCCATGATAGCTCATTGGAAAGCCTGTCCTATTTAGTTTCCAAATATGCCTTTAATTTTTAGAATGGTGCCCATTTTCTCTGTCAAAAATCACTTCTCCTAATACTATTAAACACGCAGTGCCATCGCCAAAAAGAGGGCATAAAGTTGTTGTTTTGGTATTTTTTGGCCCTTTTGAGGGACAGGTTTTGCTTGAAACCTCCTGAAAATTTCTGAGGTTGATGTACCTGGCATGAGAAACATGAATATGCTAACAATTTTTCTTTTAAGTGCCCCAAAAGAGATCGCAGTGCCAGTGGTACTGTGCGTTTGGCCAATTTTCTGCAAGTCAAACCGTCAAAAATATAAACAAATTGCACAAAGGTGCCAAAATTAGAATTTATCTTTCCAATTAAGATTTAGAGGCTTGGAGGGAAACATCAGAAAGGATATTCATTTTTTCCTTCTCCTTTGCCTCATTTACAACCTGAATCTTTACATGGGCACGTTTGAGCTTGGCCCTTGCAATCCTATTTCTCATGGAATAATGTCTTGCCATATTCCTTTAAAGTTCAGTGTTCCTCTTAGCATTCTCTAGTTGAATCTCTAGGTGAAAAATGGCTCTCTCTAGCCAAGACTCCCTATCCTTGCTAATTTCTATGGCAAGTAGCTCACTTGGATTGAGCTGCTCTGCCAACTATGACTCTTCTTGTCTTTCTCGGGCTAAAGCCATATTTAATCCAATGGTCTTTGGCCTATGTTTAGGAATCTGATCTTCCTCATCATCACTGCCACAAAAATTTCCCAAGGTTTCATCTATAAAATCCTTGTCCTTTCTGACCTCTTTCTGAGCTTTGATTTCCCTAACCTCACAGATGGCCTGCTTTGTCTTCAACCACTAATTATCAAGCTCAAAAAATTTAATAACATTATTTTCCATACCAATATTATCTTGAAGCTCACTAATCTTGGCATCCTTTCTTTTAAGAAACATATTGGTAATTCTGTCCTCGCCCTCATCTTCAAAGTCAATTAGCTGAAACTCTTACTCAGTTTCATGCTTGTCCTCCTCCTCAATAGTGATAGGTTCTATGACCTTTTCCTTGCCCTTATCAACCTATTTTGTTGATGAAGAAGGCATGGCCCCTTTCACCTCAAGTGCAACAAACACATGTCTGTAGCCCCTTCGGTATGTCAAAGGAAATGTATCAATGTCACTCATTTTAGTGCCATATATCTCAATTTTCCCATCACTGCTTGATTCTTTGTCATGATATGATGCTGAAAGGTTGCAGAAAGGTGATGTGGAAGGATAAATATAGGGTGAAGGAATGTGAGTGGGTGGAGATGAATGAAAAGCAAGAAGTGATGGAGAAGTGGATATGGGAGGATGAGAAGATGAAGGGATAACTTGTTGATGATGGCCATGTGGAGTAGGGAAAACCTCATGGGCAATGAAGGTATCCCATGGAATGTTATTCTGCTAGAGCTGGTGCATAACCACCATCATGATAAGTGAATGATGAAAGGGGCTCCGCCTTTGTTGATTGTAGTCTCTCTTTTGCACTATGTAGGCCATTTTTTCAATGCTACAGAAAAGATAATATGGTATGTTTCGCATTCTTACTCTAGTAAAACGCATTAGAAGACGGATATGGTATGAGTAAAGGTGGGAAAAACTTCCCTCACAAGTGAAATACTTCATTATTATCTTCATCATGGGTGCATATCTATCAAGCAGATGGGAAAAAGGGGATATGGATTCGCTGTGATATTTATACCTAGGTTTAAGGTATGGTTCAAAATAACTCATGCTGAGGTTTTCTTGTTTGAACCATTTCTCTCCCACACTAGGTATCCCTGTAGCAGCTGCAATGGCATTAGTGGACATATCAAATGTAACACCGACAATATTGACCTTATTGTCATGTAGATTGATGATGAATAGTCTTGTTAGCTTCGGGTGATTTTGGACTTGCTGCACTTTCTTACAAAATTCAAAGCAGCCCACATGCTTAAAGCAAGAAACAATGAGGGGTGAGGCCATGTGTTCTCTTGTATTGATGGGCTCAAACCTATTTATCTTTCCTCCCTTGTGATCATGCCTATTTATCATTTTTTCCTCAAGACCACTATCTTCTCCCTCTGAGATTTTTAAATTCTGATTTGGAAACCCTAGGGTGGAAGTGAAATGAAATGAGGGGAAGGGAATGAAATGACAGATTAAGAAAATGAGGGGAATGATTGAAGGGGTAAAATAGATGAATGTAAACCAAAAATAAATGAAATTGTCCATTCTGAGACTGATATTTCTTTTAGGGAGATGAGCCAAGGCTAAAACAATGATCTCAAGCTAAACTTAGGGTTTCTCTTAGGGTTTCATTTTCATTTAATTAAGAGTGATCAAATGGCATAAAAATAGGGTTTAAGTTATGTACTTACCACTCAAGAGTGCTTGGAAAAATTTGGAAAGAATTTTGAGGAGGTTTGAAGTGATTGTTGGAAGACTTAGAAACCCTTTCTATCTAAGCGCATAGCTCCAAGCTAAGAGCGTAGCGCCAAGCTCTGAGTGCACAATGCCAAGGCAACTTCACAGAGTCCTATTGGGAAAGAGCATAGTGCCAGCTCCCAAATGCATAGTGCCTTCAAAAAATGTGTGGAGGAAAATGGGCAAGGGTGCAACGTCGACTCCCAGGCACACAGCGCAAAGAAATTTAACCCAAATTCGCTCAAAAAACCCACAAATTCTTCCTTTCTAAATGCTCTTGATCTTTTGAATGGTAACAATGGTTCTGTTGAAGTGTAAAAATGGGATTTTATAGGCTTGTAGATTTAATTTAGCTTGAAAAACCCATTTTCTAATGTTTTGAAGTATTTTTACTTTGTCACTAATACTCTTTGACACCTTTTTTCATTGCAGGTTTCTGAATTCATTGAATTGGGTTTTATTTTTCTTATTGAGGCTTAACATGTTCACTTTGACAACTTTGGGATTTAATCACATAGTAGCATCTTCAAAATCTTCTGTAGTTTCCACCATAAATTTTAACTCACCTTTTCGACCTCCTTTGGACACCTTCTTCAAAACCCTAAGTGTTTGTTGTTCTTTACAACAATCATCAATGTTGTCTTCTAAGTTCTATATAGAAATTTCAAGTTCATCCTTTCTGTCCAGTTCACCTTACCTTTCTTCCATATTCCTTCAATATTTTCTAATAGAATTTATTCATGCTTGGCCTTATGTGCTTTCTCCATGTCATTTTCCTACATAATCACTACTTTGGCACTCAAATGGACTAACCAGTTCATAACCCTAGTCATCTATAAGACCAAGTTTGTCCTATTTTCCTTGCTATAAGTTGTTTTCATTCAGGAGTAAAAAGTCTACATCATCAGTACTTTATACTGATAAATCTTCCAACACTTTTGCAGAAGTGCTAAACATTTTCCATTTTTCTCACTTGCAAGTTTTGAACTGAGAAGATAATCCTCCTTGGAAAATTTAGGTCCTCCTTGAATAACAATGTCTTGAAATTCTATTACATCTGAACCAAATTATAGAAAAGGGAAAGTAGTGCCTGAAAAATCCAAGGATGACCTTGAAAAATGTAAAACCCTAATGACCTAATATGAGTGCCCTTGGACCCGATTTTGACTGAAATTTGACTTAGAGATTTTGAAGTGAAAATAGAGAATTGTTATAGGTTATTATGCCCAAAGGGACATGGGAATGAGTTAGCAAAAAAAAATCTTAGAGGGGGGATGGAGTTTATTGACAAGCGAAAATAGGGGAAATGAAGTTTTAGGTAGTAAAGAAGGATGAAAATGAGAAGTATGAGCCCATAATGAGTCTTTTAAGAGAAACAGGGTGACTTTGAGAAGACCAACTGAGGAATAGTGAAAATAGGTTTATAAGAAATATGAAGGTAGTGAGATTTCCAAAACTCAAGATGTTCAAGGAATATTGTTTTCAGAGAAATAGAACCATTCTATAGTCATCCCAAGATAGTGAAAAATATTGATGACTAATAGGCTCCATCCTAGGCACCGTTTGGTGGCTTGCCAATGCCACCTCCTCTGATCAGTTCCTACCAAATTAGGCTAATCACCCTATGACTCCATGAATGGTCGATATGCAGAGATAGCTCATGAAAAGGGTGTACCCCCTGCCGAATGATCCTGTCACTAGAGATATCCAAGGTTCTAATAGAGGTTTGAAAATGTGTGTGCACCCAAATATCCAACCCATCGTGCAACTACTACCATCACCAACTGACTCTATGATATGATGGGAAATCCCACCTGGATCGTAATAGTAATCTTGCCCTTGTGTCTCTCTGGTAATCCATGGACTCTACTAAAATGTGGCCATGCATGTATCCAGCTGCCTAGCCTACTCCATGGGGTACCAACTTAGAATATCTCACCATCCAATACCAACATGCAGATGCTACACCCTGTACAACTCCAATCGTCTCATCCTACTATCTAACACTTAACTCGTGAAGCGGTCCTCAGAATAGTCTACTAGCAATTGGGTCCTCCCGACTACATCACTGCTCATCAAGGACAGTGTTGCTGGCCTCTGTGATAATTCATATGATACCACCTTTTCCTCTCCTTGAACATACTCAATCTCAAATCGATAGGCCTAAATTATGCTGATCCACCTTTGTTGCCTCTCCTATAACTACTCATGCTCAAGAAAATGTCGGAGATGGTTGTGGTCTGTCCTCATCAAAAATATGTTTCCTACCAAATACTGTGGAAATTTTTCCAATGAATTCATAATGGCCAACATCTCTTCATCTTATATAGAATACAACAACTCATGTGACATTATTTATCGATTCTCAAAATATATCGGATGGTCTTCCTATACTAGAACTGCATCTATTCCCTCCTTTGAAGCACCACACTCCAACATAAAGTGTTGTGTGCAACTCAATAATTTTGACCCTGAATAGATGCTCATATCCTCCTTGATCCTTTCAAGGGTCCTCCACGCAATGACTATCCCCTGCTCCAAAAAAACCATGTGTTCCAACCCCTGGTCATGTGGCTGCCCCGGTGGCATGTCCCCAAAATTCTCCATCTGATCTGCCAAGACTATCTGGGTGGATATGTATGCATGCCTTAGAGCATCTGATGCTTGGGAACACTTTGCAAAGATGCAATATTTCCTTCAACTAGTGAAAATTCCCCTTCTAGTGGTGGTGGTGGTAGTAGTTGATCTCCTCCTAATGCACCATCGTTGGCATCTCCCTTCTTCTCCTCATACAATTCCTCTTCTCCTACACTATCAGAGAATGCCTCAATGTATTATGCCTACAATTTTCTTCTATAAAACCTCACCACCAATCTTTGAGTGAACTCGACATATGCAGTTATTCCTGCATGACCCAATCTGTGGAACCACTTGTCATATGATTCACCTTCAAGGTGCAGTGTTGCTATCTCAATAGACTCTGCTTATGCTACTTGGTGCAGTTGGAAATAGATATCTAGTTTCTCGACTCAAGCCTTTGTTTTACTCTTGGATGAATCGTTGAGTGTAAAAAGAAATAATATACCTAGGGTACGCTACTTACCCTGCATGTACCCTCCTCTTCTATTGTTGCTACAGGGTATTTGGTTGTCTTTCATCTAGAAAAATGTTGGGAAAGTTAGATTATCTCTGAAATTTTGGGTCTAAGATTAGTACTCTACAATATAGTCACTAAGTTTCTCATGCTTCTAATTTCCTACAGTCTCAGATCGGTACTCTACAAGATAGTCACTAGGAATCTCCTGCTCTTGATTTCCTCCAGCTCCATTTCCTACTGTTAGAAAGGTGGGCATAGTAGGGTGATGTGAGACTTGTTGCACCGCCGGTTGCTCATAACACTAATGTGGAGTACTCGAATTCTCTCCATATTGTAACCCTCATGAGGTTTTCCTTTTCCTTTCTACTTTCATCTCTTTTATCTCTCTAGTGAGATCCTGCATATATTTGAGAAGGATTTTGAGAAACTCTTTCTCATCAATTTCTCCCGCCATTGGAGACTTTTCATTTATCTTGGTCGTGTCATAGAATGAAGGGTTTCCCACAAAATGAGCCAATATTATACTATGATACCACTATAATATTCCAAAATGGAAAATACAAGAATATAGAACATTTACAACATTCCAAATAAGAAAAACAAGATTATAACACTAAAATCTGGAAAATGCTGGAAATATGTTGCAACATCAAGACATTATAACCATGAGAAGAAACAACCGAGTCATATCATTATAAAATATATATATATATATATAAATTAAACAGTGATCCAAAGATGATGCACTCAATCCAACAAGAAGTGGCTGAAATAAACTAATGAAAACTAGCATTGGAAATGTTGTGCTGCTACTGCTTCTGTTGTTGGAAACTTTTGCTACTGGGAATAATAACCATGTGTGGGAGGCTGTTGGATTTATTAGAATTATATGGGATTTTAAACATAAAATATACTTAAAAAACCAAAAAAAACCCAGAACTGGTTTGGCCAGATTTTAACTTTGGATTTTCAGCTCTTTTCGGGTGGCACACTGCACTCCTGCTGGATGAGTTATGCACTCCCTGGAGAAAAATGATAATATGGGGCTAAAAGAATGATCTATCAGCTGCAATGGCACCCACTCATCTCACTAACTAAAGGGTTGATCCCTTCTCCTGATCTCCAAGCTAGAAGCTTGAGATCTAGCTCCTCCTTTCTCTACTCAAGATGCAGCTGCAAACTACACAACTGCTGGACTAGACTGCATTTCAAGGAGGATAGAGCTATAGCATGCTATTGGATGATAAAATAATCCTCACATATCATGTATATGATCTCTCCAATGTGATGGAAATACCCCTTATAGGATTTGAAGCTGAAATACTTGGAACTTCCTTCCTCCCTTAGTTCTGCCTGGCTCGACAATGCAATTCCCAAAGGAACTGAGTTTGCATGGAGATGTAATATTATTTCCCGATGCTGGATATCACAATTATACTCTTGGAAGAATTAAATTGAATCTCAAGGTCAAAGGATGAATCGTCCACTGGTTTCCTAGCTAAAATGCTAGAAACTACCTTCCTCCTCTCAAACCTTAGGAAAGGAATGTGTAATTCCTGAAGCTATATATGCAAAAGAGAGGGGATGAATGTGGCACCAATGTCAAATGATGAATATATGCTCAAAATGACCTTCGCATAGTAGGAACTTGAATTCCCCCATGGGTAAGGGTGGGATTCCTGCTCAGGAACACCCATGTGCTAAAGAGCACAATAGACTTAGCTAAACATCTGAAGCGTGCAAATAATGTCAAACGACAATACAATATCAAATTCTAGACTGCCTTATATGGTTTTTGTCCCTTTACTTTTATGCTTGTTGTTATCACAAAATTGCATTTGATTGGTTGCTAATCGAACAACTCACTATAACTATTTCAAACTAGCTTTTAACTAAAGCTTAGCCTCTTCAGTCTGAGAGGGCTCTCTCAAAGGGGTTTATGATATTAGATAATGATAGGATTAGATGTCTAACTCTATTTGAAAAGTAACTTAATTTTTGTGTATGTAGGTCGAAAATATTGTAGGCTTGCAACCATTGGGCTTATGGAGTCAACAAATCAATAGAATCAGTGGAAAGGTTTCTTGACATGGAAGCTGAGGAAAATAAGAGTCTTCAACAAAGCCAAAGCACACATAGAACATAGGGCAAAACAGTAATTTCATCAATAAATGAAGTCAAAGCATACACATATGAATTCTGAGTAATAAAGATGAAATCTACTGCAATTAGTATACATAAATATATAGATCAGAAAAACATTAAAAACTCCATGAGAATCTCAGGTTTGTCAAGAAGAAGTCCCCTGTATTGCTAATATCAGTCAAATTACATAAAGTAGTGTATGGTGCAAAAAATCTCCAACCCTTTACAACTTAGATAAATTTGTTTTAAATAGACCTTCTTACAATAGGGATGATCTGCCTCTTGGCTAGATTCATCGAAATTTTCCTATGACACCTCATAAGACAAAAAAACATGTTTTTTAATGAGAAAATGAAAGCTACACACTAAAGAAGACCTTTTCCTAATAGGACTCAAACTCCTATTTATTACATCAATCTACCTTATCTTTAAAACAATTACATATTAGTGACAACTAAGCCTCACATGTTTGAATAGCCTATGACATAGCTCATCACTACTTGACATATTAAATATCCTCCTAAACATATGGAACCAAACCCCATTTTTCAGGAAAACAAGACCCTATCTTCACCGAAATATTCAGCTAATGAGATGTCTCCATTTCATGCTTTTCAAGTCATAGATGTTTGGTGGAAAGGTCCCTTAATCTCTTGGATGTGTCCACCTATTCAAAACTGCTTTTAAACTACTTAGAAACCTTCAAAAACATCTCGCTACAAAAACATGGCAGTTTCATAGCATCCAAAAAATGGCTTTTTCACTCAAATTTTCTGCTTCTTTGTTATTCCATAGTGTCCATCATGACCTAACACATCATAAATATAATTTTCCCTCCTCGAAAGCTGCAAAAGGTGGTTTTAGAAGTAGAAAGACAACTACAAAAATTTTCATAGCATTTTCTTGGCTTCAAACGCTACGAAACTGTGAAAAACTATGTAATTTCCAGATTTTGACCTTGTCTCAAAAAGATAATCTCCAACTGTAGAAACGTGGTCTTCAACATGCCATTAACCTCTTAAAACATAATAAGACTCAAATTCAGAGCCTTGAGGTGTTTCCTCTTCATTAATTATAAGTTGAGCTATGGGCTCCTCAATTACAGTCATCTTTAAGCCCTTCTTCTCCAGCTGCTCATGGATCAATTCTAATTGCTCTTGGTGGTATTTGGCTTGGTCCTTCAGTTTTTTGTTCCTAGATTTCAAGTGCAAGTTCATTCTTATGATATGCTTCACCTCTCCTCTCAATGGCTGAGTCCATTTGATCAATTGTTGTGTGTTATCTAAAGTCTTTGACACACTGTCGGGGTGTGTTTGGTGCACGTATGTACAAAATCACACCAACTTAAGGGGTGTGGTATACCCACTTAAGTTATTAGTAAAAGGCAGAAAAAAATGGAGTCAAGAAAGTTAGTGGAACAAGCTAGAATCATAAGCATACTAGATAGAGAAATAGCATGCATCTATAAACTAAAAACTGAAATATATAAACACGAGCTTTAAAAAGAGTCAAACGAAAAAAATAATATGAATGGTGGCTCTAGGCCCCTCTTATTGAGCGCTGGTAGTAATAAGAGTGAAAATTTACCCTCTTGCCAAAGGACCCCTAGATAATGGTTCTAGGTCCCAATGAAAGGATGTTTTGATCCCAAGCTTGCCTCTGTGCAGTCTCCCTCTCTCTCTACTGTGTCGGACTAAACTTTTTGGATGGCCAACAATTGAGTCCCCTCTATCTTTAGCTCTAGCTCACACACTGTCGGTATTGCTTGGGAAATTCTAGAGAACATAAAAATGTGTTCACCCATTCTTCATCTCATGGTGGCCTTATATAGGAGATTTCAAATCCTCTCTTCCCTCTCTTGGTACATGGAGGATGGTGACCCAAGGGAGGGGTATGATTCCTTTGTGTGCTCCAAATATTCCATTGTGTGCTCACATAGTGTCTAAGGAGGTGGCTCCAAGTAAGGGGTCACTTGTCATTTTCTTTTTGGTGTACCAGATAGTGACATTTTTCCACTCCCAGGATTGTGTGCATATCGGGAAAAAAGGCGTGCGAAAGGCACTCTTCACGAAGGATTATGTGAGCAAAGAGCATTTAGGACATGTTCAAATTTGATTTTCCTCAGACCTTAGAGATTTTTAAATACTTTCTAGATTCTGTAATGTCTTCTAGCCTGGTAAATCCCTTTTTCTGACATTAATTAATGTCATCTTGTACTATATGATTTTCCAGTGTTAACATTTGCCCCCTAATGTGTGAGGTCTTGGAAGCACTATATAGCTGAAATATTGGAATTGAAAGCACCTTCCACTGGTTCCAAGAATGACCGTGTCCTAGGGGATCCCTATAAGAAATTACAATTTACAATACATATACAAATTTTCTATGAGGCGGGCATGTCCCATGCTTGTAATGTTGTGGCTAGTTAAACAAATCTAGTTGACTAATACATGTTCTGTCGGTATCACTGATGTCATAGTGATGTTGGCGGTTGTTTACGATGACTGTTGACACCCTCATGGGAGTTTTTTCTTTGAAAATAGGTGGATATGGTAGCCATATGTGTAAAATTGGTATGGCATATAGCTGCGTATTGCAAACATAGGCGCTTTCTGGGACCTTCCCGTGTAAGCATTATTGAAAGAGACGCTTATGGAGGCACGGGTCTTCCATGAATTTGATCAAAGTGAAATGGTTGTAAGGTACGATACCATATTGACATGAAAGATTTTGCCGTAGTTGAATTTCAAGAGGATCAATGACATCTGTGGAAAATGATGTCTCCCACAGTGCCACTCGAGGATGCCCTTTTTATGGGGAGGGGTGATCCAAGGTACCACTTCCTTTTTGGAAAATAGTTGTCGAAGTCGAAAAAAGGAAGCCTCAACCGAACGAGGGGTCGCTCAAAAGAGGGATCGAGGACCTAGATGTGATGGGTTTAACATAGACATGTTGGCAAGGGGTGACTAAAAACTGATGATGGGGATTCAGTGGCCCAAGGTCAGAGTATACTAAGTAGCTTGGCAACAGTCATAGTTATTTCTGATGGGGAAATCCTAGGAGTCGGTAGGACTTCTAGGGTGGGTATAAATTGGCTATGAATGTTAAGGTGGTTGGTGCGTGGGGGTATAATACTCCAACCAAGGGTGTTCAGGTACTTCTACCATGGGGAAAAGATGAAATGAGAGGGTGAAGGATGTAGTGCACCATTCAGGGTCTTTTTACACTTACCAAAAGAATAAAATAATGCGGTTTGGTTTGTACAAAACATAGAGACGAGTACCCCAATACATGAAAGTGTTTGCTCATTGATGTTGTGAGGAAGGTGTTTTGCTGAGGGTGGGGGTCCCATTGGTTGGTCTCATGTGTAGGGTTGATGAAGCAGACGAGAAAGTATCACAGATGGGATTATGCTGGTGGAGGTATGGTGGGTCAAATGCGAGGCGTGGTGGTGCGCTCTTAATCTAATTTTACAACCTGGTTGTCTAGGAAGGGGGTTTGTAGCTTGTATGGTAAACTTGATCTTATGCATGGTGAATGGATGGGCATGATGTGCTTCCCAGACTGAAGTGGTATGGCCATGGCGTCACTTTTGTTGTGATGTATGGTCTACTATGGTTGACAAGTGCCATGGAGGGGAGGCTCTATCGACCAATGAGGATGTTTATCATGTGTAGGGAGAGGTGATGATAGAATTGGTCAGATGTGAGGACCCTATGGTTTATTTCTGATGGAGAAATGATGTAAGGATATGCAGAGTTTTCTGGGACTCTATCATGTTTGGGGTAGGATGATGCCTACTCTAGATATTTCAGGAGATAACGTTGTGGATGGTTTGCGAGATTTTCTTGCAAAAACAACTAAGTCAAGTGAAATCATCTTATTTATCAAATATTATTGAAATTCATGATATTTAAAAAAGAAAATGAGAGAGGGCATACATGCCAGCGCTGAAAAATTATTTTTTCGGGAGTGCGAATATGTGGCATCTCCTTTGGGCATTATGGAGTGTTGATCACAGTGCCGCTTTTGGTCTCATGATCAGATACTCTAAGCTCCAATTTTCCCTTGGGAGTTATTACTTGGCTCCTAGTTTTGATTTCAGTTGGGGTTGCCCCTAGAATGAGATCACGAGGGGAGTTTCCAGTTACTGCACCTTGTCTAGGATCTTCCTTTTGTTTGTTCCTCAGCTTCTTTTTGTCGTATTTGGAGGATTTTCATAACTCTCCTGGTTGTATGGTTGTTGATGAGCCTAGGAAGGGTTGCACTATATTGACCGATGCATTACATTGTTTCAGTGGTATAGTCTATGTGGGGAATGGGGGATATTGGTTCCCTTGTCCCTGGTTGGTATATGAGTGCCGAGGTGACCTTCATGATAGCTAGGTTATGATACATTCTTAGTAGAATCGTATGAGTATCTATGGTATTGATTACTATTGCCTAAGTGTCCTTGGGCCAATGACCCAATCAAAATTTCCGTGGAATCGACGTACATGGTACTACTATTTCCTAATTTATCTTGGGAAAAAGACCAAATAGAACCATCTGCAGGATTGATGCGCATGGTACTACTACTACCTAGGTGATATTGGGTCAAAGACCAGATCAAGCTATCTGTAAAATATACCTACCTGGGTGTTACTGCGGCCTAGGAGATCTAGGGTCGAAGACCTGATCAAGCTGTTTGCATAATCTACCTACCTGGTAACTCCATGAGTATCATGGGTGTTACTACTACTTAGGTGATCTTTGGGCCAAAGACCTGATCGAACAGTCTAGAGAATCTACCTATCTGGTAACTCTCTGAGTATCATGGGTGTTACTGTTGCCTAGGTGATCTTGGGTCAAAGACTTGATCGAGCTGTCTACAGAAACTACCTACCTTACCACTCTCTGAATACGGACTACTGTTTCCTTGGTGACCTTGGGTCAAAGACCCAATCAAGCCGTCTGCAGTAATTGATGCACCTGATAACTCAATACGATGAGGCAGCCAGGTTCCCTAGTTCATGGTTGGTGTATGGTGGCTTGGGTAAAGGAGGGACAAATGGTTGTCTTTCTGGTGCCCGTTTTTCCTCCAATAGGTATAGGATGGTGCGAGGTTCATCTCCAGATGACTGGGTGGAGGGATCCTCTTGATAGGATCGCTCGATGGCCTATAAGGAATCCCTATATCATGAGATATCTAGGAAATGATGGGTATAGTTCCCATAGTTGTTGCAGAGAGCGCATGTGTGATTTTTACCTAGCGCTTTTCCTTTACCTTTGGTGGTAGGCTCCTTTTTATGGGAACATGACATCGCGATGTCTGTCTCATACTCAAGGAGTGGTTTTAATTCATTCAACCCTTGAAATATATGGGTAAGGTGACCTATTACATCGCATATGGTGTAGGCTAGTGATTCCCATTGAACAACAGGGGTCACCATCTTCTTTCCTCTTTTCTCAGTTTTCTTAGCCGTAATCACTAGTTTTGCAATGGAAATTTCCCTTGCAGGGCCAGTTTTGGATGTTTCGGGGATGAGTGGGGCCTCCTCGAGACTGAGGGGCTTGAATCCTGTGGCAGTAACATGGGTGGCTCCTATTCTTGCAGGGGGAATTAGGTACCAAACTGGGATTGCCAATGATATGTTGGGTAATACCAATGTTTCCAAAATCTACTGGGAGAGGAAACCAGCTGGGGAGTAGAGGAAAGGGGTTTTGGAAATGGCATAGACTAGAGAGTCTGTCATGCCTGATGAATCAATTCCATTAGTGCTTGTGTCCATGTCCTAACTAGTTTCAACGCTTGATGTGGACATCATGCACACTAGAGCCCCTGTGACATCGGGCGATGACTCAAGGATTATTGGAGGATCTCCCAGGAATGACCCTAGAACGGACGACATTTTGAATTGATCGGGGTGATATTATTGGTACCATGAGAGAGCATCCAAGGATGTGTCTACATAGTGTTAGGTCTCTGTAACAAGCAAGATTGGCAAAGTCCGATCACAGAGTTAACATCATTTCAACCAACTTTGGGATTCTAGGATCTAGCCCTCCTGAATCCAGAGAGGGATCTCTCCAATATGTACAAAGATGGATATTGTCTTTGAAGTTTAGGGTGATGATATTAGGCTAGTTATTAAGGCCAAGGGTTTTGTTTGGTTTTCTTGGATGGTTAAACATAGTTGCTGTCTGAGACGGAAAGATCTATATGCAAATAGGTTCAAAGGTGAGAAGTTGCAAGTAAACCAAATAAGTTTCGATTTTAAAGAGAGATGATGGCAAGTTTTCAATCCATTGGGCTATGGAGTCATAAGGGAATTTAATTGAAACATCCAGGTTCAAGAGTACTCTATGGGGCAAGTCATCTAGGCCTAAGGATCTCTTTAAAGTTTGATTTATGGAATGGGGTGATACAATAGGAAAGGGAATTGACAGATGCAGAACAAAGAGCAGTCCAGGATATGGTAAGTACTTTGAAACTAGCCAGCCTTTGACCAGGCACTTAGGAAAACATAGAAGAAAACTAGGATCTGGTAAGTACTTTGAAACTAGCCAGCCTTTGATACACTTCTTATAGAAAACAGATTTAAAAATAAAGGGAAACTTGAATGCAACCTTTGGAGTAGAAACTAGCGGGCAGGGCTCACCTTTCTCCTCATCTTAGTTCTCCTTTACTTAGTTACTTCCAAGACAATCACCAAGATAACACAGAATGGCCCAAGATCTAATAAGTACTTTGAAACTAGTCAGCTTTTGACACATCCTAAGGGAAACAGACAAATAGTTGGGCAAATAAGAAAGGGACTCAGGGCTAACCTTTGATTTCCTCAATTCATTCCTTACACAACATATATGAAAGTAACATTTAAAAACAACATTCAGCAGTGACGAAAAGATGAGGGAACGCCAGCATCTCTGTGCTTAGACCGAATTAAATCATTTCTAAATAACACAATAAGAGGAAAACATTGGGATAAATATTTTTCAGCCAGAGAAGGTCACTGGTGTACAGCAAACTCTAACACTGTTTAAACTGTTCTTTATAGTGGAAAATGAAACAGATTGAAAACAGAAATAAAATGACAAGTTACAGTGAGAATAACATCACCATCAGCATAGACCGGGATCCCATAAATCATCTTGTATTGATTGCTTCAAAACGGTTACAATCTTCAAGTCCAATGTTTTAATCCATCTCTTTTCACAATCTAACCTATCTGTTACAAGCAGAGCTCCAAGAGCCCATGAAACCACTATTTACAGTCAAGAGTTTTCTACTCAGAAATAGCTACAGCGTTTCAGCAATTACATTGACAACCAACTAATCCAACCCCTCACTCATCTTCTAATGAAGCATTTATAGAAGGATGAGGAGGTGAGATCTGTTTAAAATATCTCAAACACAATCAATGCAGAATTAATGTCTTCCCGACCCCGAGAGGTTCGATGAAGAAATTCTACAGGTGTTGCATTGCATTAATGTGTTTATACTTAAGAAGTAAGCTCGAAGAGAGCTTATATTGACCTTTGAGGCTCTGCGTACTGTTAGGGTTACTCTGCAAATATTCTGTCGTTGAAATCTGGTGTAGTAATAACTTCTTTGGTTGTTCGAGGCATAATATCTGATCCTGTTCAATAAATTCATCCTCTGTTTGAGCTTTCTGAGGCAATAGGTGGCACTGTGGTGGTTGAGGAATCAATTCGCCTCGAAGTATGGCGGTGGAGGCGATCTGTCTGCCGAACACCTTTAGGTTTTACTTTAATCCGTGTTCTAAGCCGAGGATTAGGCTTTTGATAACCATCTTAGCCGTAATCCCCGCCAATCTTCTCACAAAACCACTGCTCTGGTTCATTTTATCTTTAATCTGATACTCTTTCTCTGCTCTGATATTGGCAGCCTTCTTCAAGCTTTGCAGGGACGTGCGGCGACCAAAGCTCATGAAACTTCGTAAATATCTCTGTTCTTCTCCGTATGATCAATTCCCTGGACAAATCGGGGGGATGGGAGTCGTCACCCTCATCCTTTAGATTTCGTAGAATACGAAGAAAAACCTTTGAAAACCTGCAAAAAACAAGAAAAATGAGGAAATCCTGCGTTATATGGACAGACTGCATCGGAGGGCGTGCGGGTGGATGGAGAGATCGTGACCATTGATCGTATTGCGATCAACGGCTGGGAGAAAATCAAATGGTCAACGAAGAGGAAATTGGACCGTATAATGGAATCGGGAGAGGAGACGCAGACCGTCGATCTACAGAGATCGACGGCGGGGATTAGATTTTAAACGCGCCGGGGCAAAATTAACGGGCGAGCGAATCGGTTAAAGGACGAGCGGGAAAGATGATCGGGGACCGTCGGATGGGAGGGCCCAGATCCGACGGCAGGGGTGAATCCCGCTACGGGGCCATGGGACTATGTTTAACGCGCGGGAGATGGACACGGCATGGTGGTTTTCGGAGTGGGGTGGAGAACATGTGTCAGTCGGCCCGTGGAATCGCTGGCCGACGGCACAAAACCACCTCCGGACGAAAGGTGGTGCGGGCATAAACTGGTGAGAAAGGAAAACAGCGCGATGGAAAGGGGGAGGGGTCCACCAGATGACAGTACACTCCGCACCGTTGATCCGTGGGACAGATCGACGGCGGAGTTTCAATTTGATTTTCTTTGGTGGAAAAATAAAACGAACCCATCGTTGCATTTTACAAAGGTTTTCAATGTTTTCGGGCGATAAATTATTTTCGAGGTTTAAGCGCCCGGGGGGTTTAGCACGCGGTTCTGGCGGGGGGACATATGGAAGGAGAAACATGAAGGGGCTTAGCCTGAGGGGCTAAAACTCAACGCATAGAAAATGTGCGTTTTTTTATGGTTTTTAGTGATTTTTGCAAGAGGAAAAAGGCTCCGATAGATCAAAAAGTGGGTTTTTGACCTTGGGAAATGAGATTAATGGAGGAATATGGGATATAAAAGGGTTTGATGGGGTTCTTTATAGGTGAAAGGGGAGTTGAAGAATCGAGGAAAAAGGAGGAAGGGGAGAAGAAAAAGGAGGAGGATGCAGCAACACTTTGATTAGGATTTTCATGGTATATTAGAGGCAGAGGGGATGGAGAGTATGTAGAACCAATCAGTAGTTTATAACCTTGCCAACAGAATTCAAGTACCAACAATTTTAGGCCTGAATTTGTTTCTTGAAGGCTGCAAAGAAAACTTAGCCACCAACTGCTATATTTGAAAAATATGGGTGGCCAACAGTGGCTCCACTTGGGGATGGTGCCTTCTTGAAGGCATCAAGAATTCAGACTTGATTTCTCTGGGAGGTTGACTGGTGTCTGAACCATCACTCGCTCTTGCTTCTCTTCTGGACAAAATAATGTCAGTCATGACAGAGAGATGAATTTCATCAATACAATTTCTACCTACCCCAATCCTACTGATCTAGCATTTTTTCTTCATCAGAGTGCACTTGGATTGGCAAACTCTTTACACAACATTTTATTCTTTTGAAAGCAGCAAATCTAATCTACTTCTACTCCTTATTTCTCCCTGAACTCAGATTAAACAGTTGAGTTCAGATATTCCTCTACCTATTCTACTGTTTGTTGGGATTAAACAGTCCAACAAACCTTTATTCCCTAAATTCTACAACAGAAATTTAAAAATAGCCAAGCCAAGATTGAACTGTTTGACTTGCTATGATATATGGCATAAAGACAAGCTGCACATAGACTATTATTTGCAGAGAATTTAAAATCAAAACAGAAGGCTTAAGATCTGAAAATTTTCTCATTGTGGCCTTTTCTTATTTTCAAAGCTCTGTTCTTGTTTCTTCTTTTGGGTGAGCTATCTTTGATTTTCTTCTGGTTCAAGTTTTGAGCGAATTAGAACCAGGTCCTTTCTCTTTGACTTCGAAATTAGAGCAGCTTTGAGTCATCTCTTTGGAAATTTTGGTTCAGATTTTGAGTTTGTTTGAACCTTAATTTCTACCCTACTCTATCTACTGATAAGCCAAGATTAAACAGTTTGGCAAATCAAATTTGCTACTCTATCAGCAGAAAATTTAAAGCTAATCAGTCAAGATTAAACAGTTTGACCGATTAGAAGTGTGATTCAAGGAGTGGCATTTAGGCTTGCACACTTTCAGATTCATTTCTCTTTTGGCATGGGGCCTTGCCTTTCTTGTTTTTCATTCCTGCCCTCTTTTCTTTTTCTCTGTGTTTTTGTATTTTTTTGATTTTTCATAATTTTAAAGGCAATGATGGATGAAGTATTTACAATGGGAAAGGTAAAAAGGCTTTAAACATGAAATAATTTAAGAAAGATAATGCTTAAGCATCCTGCCATTGACAGGACCCCCAAACAATTGTGTTCCATTCAGTTCTTGTAAGAAAAATGCATTGTTCCCAGCAACTGAATGGATGAAGTAAGGGCCAAGCCATAGATTGTCAAATTTACCATGCTTCCCCTTGTCTTCTCTTTTTGAGTCCCATTTTAAGACTTCGTCCCCAATTTTGAAATTGCTGGCCTTTGTTCTTCTGTCAAAAATCTTCTTGATATTGTCTTGTTTCTGTAATGCTTTGTTGTACACTTCCTCTCGGGTTTGCTGAAGATGAATGGTCTGATTTATTCTTCTGATTATGTCATCCTCTTCAGTTTGGAGCTCTTGAATTATCTTCATAACTGGTACACCAAGACTGTTAGGAAAAATTGCATTTGTACCGTATACAAGCTGGAAGGGTGACATACCAATGGATTTCTTCAATGTTAACCTGTCAGCCCAAAGTGCATGAACTAGCTTTATGTGCCAAGAATTCTTGTTGTCCTCCAACGGTTTCTTTATTATGTTCACTAAGCTTTTGTTGGAAGACTCTGCAAGTCCATTACCTTGAGGGTAATAAGCTGTGGAGTGCCCCAATGTTATTTGATACTTATGACAGAATTCAACCATTTTCTTTGATCCAAATGCTGCTGCATTATCTGTAATGATCTTGGTAGGACAGCCAAATCTGGAAAGGATATTGGTTTCTATGAATTTTATGATAACTGAATCATTGGCCTGTCTACAAGGAATGGCTTCTATCCACTTAGTGAAATAGTCTGTGGCAGTGAGGATCCACCGGCGTTGAGCAGAAGATGAAGGGTGGATTTCTCCTATGAAGTCAAGTCCCCACTGTTGAAAAGGGGCTTCAACAGTAATTGGATGCAGAGGAAGGGGTAGTAATTTTCTCTTGCCCTCGAATAATTGGCATTTATGGCAAGTGGTTGTAAGTTTGTGCACATCAAGAAAAAGAGTAGGCCAATAGAAACCAGCCCTTAAAATTTTGTTGGCTATCGACTTCCAGTACAGATGGCCTCCACACTCTCCTTCATGGAATTCCTGCTTAATCTTTTCTGCATCAAACTCAGGCAAACATTTAAGCAATATACCACTAGCATTTTCCAATAAAGACATTTATCGATAATGCAATAGTTTACAGCTTTTAACTTTAGGAATCTTGCCTTTGTTTTGGATAAACCAGGAGGTGTGTTTAAATTAAGCAAAACATAAACAATATCAGTATACCAAGGAGAATTCGCAAAATAATCTTCAACAATGGGAGTTGAGAATTCTTCTTGGTCATCCAAAGAATTAATCATATTAATATCAAGAACTTCACAATTTGATTCAGCCATTAACCTAGCTAGACCCTGACCTTTGATAAGCTTAGTGGGTTTAATCTCTAAATCATATTCAAGAATAACAGCAATCCACTTACCTCTCTTACCGTCTGGATCCTGGGTTAAAATGTCTTTTACCACTGAATTTGGGACAAAGGCAATGATATGTGAGTGAAGGATGTATACCCTGAAGTCTTTTAAAGCTTTCACCAAAGCCAAATCTTGTTTTTCCATAATGTTATACTTCAAAGGGGCATCCCTCAATGCCTTGCTAAAGAATGCAATGGGCCGCTCTTGCCCTTGTGGATTTTTCTGTAAAACGACAGCAGCTATAGTATGTTCTGATGCAAATGAGAAGATATAAAAATCTTTTGAGAAATCCGGACTTATGAGAACTGGTGTTTTGGTTAACGCTTGTTTAACCAGTTCAAAGGATTTCTTTGCTTCTGCGGTCCATTTTACCCCTTGCTCCTTTTTCAACATGTTTGTGATATTCCTCAGGAGCTCAGCCAAGTTTGGGATGAACCTTCTTAAAAAGTTAATCTTTCCTATGAAAGATTGCAACTCTTTGATATTCCGAGGATGGGAGATTTGCAGAATGGCCTCAATCCTCATGGGATCTATCTTTATACCCTCTTCTGAAATGATATGTCCAAGAAGCTTACCTTCTTGGAGTCTGAATAAGGTTTTCTTGGGGTTCAAAGATATCCCAAATCTTCTGCACTTCTCGAAAACTTTTCTTAAATGTTCTAAGTGTTCTTCATCTGTTTTTGAAAACACAGTTACATCATCAAGATAAATAATGATGAAGAAGCCTAATTCTTCCGAGAATGCTATGTCCATGGCTCTCTGAAAGGTTGCTCCAGCATTCATTAAACCGAAAGGCATTTTCACATACATGAAAGTGCCCCACGGTGTAGTAAAGGCTGTCTTTAACTGATCATCAGGGTGGACTAGGACTTGGTTATACCCTGAATAGCCATCTAGCAAAGAAATTCTTTTAGACCCTACCACCTTTTGCAAAATATGATCCATCTTGGGCAAAGGGTAGTTATCCTTTAATGAAGCTTTGTTTAAATTCCTGAAGTCTATACAAAGCCTGATTTCTCCAGTCTTTTTCCTAACTGACACCAGATTAGATACCCACTCAGAATATCTAATAGGGACGATAATACCAGCATCATGCATCTTCATAATTTCCTTCTTAACCAATGGCAGCTGGACAGGGTTGATTCTGCGCAGTTTTTGTTTGAATGGTTTTTGGTTTTCTTTAAGAGGGATTTTGTGCTGTATTATTTCGGTGTCATAGGACTTAAGATCTTCGTAACTCCATGCAAAAACATCAGAAAATTCTTTAAACAGCTCCAAATATTTAAGTTTAATGTGAGCTGGTAAAGTTTTAGACAGTTTAATCAATCTCGGTTTTTCCTCACTGCCTATATTACATTCTTCCACTTCAGTTTCCACAGGTTCCAGTTTTGGTTTGTTAGCCACATCATCAAAATCAAACAGTTCTTCTAGAGGGGCCAAACCCTTGGGCAGACTATCATTATTAGAATGCAGAGTTTCCATTTCTTCTGTTTCGGGTTTTGGGCTTAATTCTGCTTGGTGTGTGGATGTGATAGTCTGAAGGTTTATATCCACCAGCTGTGGAGACGGTTCTTCTTCACCAAGAAAATTTTCTTCACTGCAGTCTGTATCATATTCTGACTCTGAACTATGGGGTTCAAACTCATTTTTGAATTGCATGAAGTCTTCTATTTGTTTATCTCCATCAAATACCTGCCAATATTTCTTGTTATCTGGGATAGCTGGTCTGAATTTTATCTGAGAGGTGTCATCATACAACATTGGGCAGGTTCTAGCAGCAAAGGCTAAATTGTGGGCTGCAATGTTTTTCTTCCTTGGGACAAAAGATAAGGTGTACTCCTCAAATGTTTTCAACAGATCAATGACATCATTCCTATAGGCCCTAAGTCTGGGGTGATTTGCATTGTACTCCCCATTGACTTGCCTAATGATTAATTCAGAATCCCCATATACATCGATTTTCTTGGCACCTAGTTTTTTCAAAAGATGCAAGCCCAAGAGAAGGGATTCATATTCTGCTATGTTGTTGGAACACTGAAAGTTTAATTTGCATGAGATACATTCTGTATGATTGTTTTCAGTGTTAGTGATCCAGACACCTGCACCAGCATTTGTCTTAGTGCATGACCCGTCGAAATACATAGTCCAGAGGGGCATATTTTCAGTTTGGTGAATGGACGTTGTATCATTTGATTCCTCAAGTTTTCCATCGGGTTGAGGACTGTCTTTCTGACTGTCAAGTTTTGAGCTCACAGGATTGATAACTTGGATTTCTAGATCTGTGTTAAGTTTGCTAGGATCTTCAGACACAATAGACCGTTTCGGCATTTCAACATTGTGTTCCCCCTCTTTTATTTTAATCATCGATTCTAATGAAGCAATCTGTCCTGTGAGTGCTTCATCATTGAACATTATAAAAGAATCAAGGCTTGTGTTTATAGCATAGAGAGGGGAGTTTTGGGGCCGATCCTGACTTGTTACTGTGTATTGCATGTGAGATTCCCTATAAAGCCTCCTATTTTGATTGAAGACAGGGATGGTTGCATAGGCCATGTCCATTTGCATAGTCCCTTGTAACTTAGCCCCCCACGATCTTGATAAAAGCATTCCATACTTTGGGGGAACATCAGCCACCACAACATCCATGACTAAACATTTGGCTGGAATTTGGGCTAGATTAACACAGAGATCTTTAATCAATCCTAGACACTTAACCCTAGTTGAGTCAAAGGAGTACAGGTCTTTGTAAGGTCTGGTAATTTCAAGACCTAGGCTTTCCATTACAGCTTTAGGCATTAAATTATGGGAAGCACCTGAGTCATGCATAGCATTATGGAGAATTTTGTCATGAATGTTTAAGCTTACATAAAAGGGAGGGACAGGACCCTCTTGGAACTTTCCTTCAATTTTTGGACCAAAAATAAGCTCTGGTTGGTCATCGTTAAGATTGAGAGTATCTTCATTATCTTCTAAGTCTAAAGCCTTCAAAATTTTGGACCTATATACATGTTGGGCAGCTAACTCAGTCAAAGGAACAGAGATTTTGATCTTTGAAATTTCCTGTTCCAAACTGAAAAGGTTTTGAGTTTTTAAAACATTGACTTCAGCCTTGTTTACTGCCACTTTATCAGCACTAACAGCTTGCTGATTTGGTTTATCTACAGTTGAAACAGTTACCTTTGCAGGAGTACTAACTGAGGTGCTAGTACTACTAGTGTTTTCACTCTGTTTTTCAATATTTCGAGTGTCTTTCTCTTTACCACTACCAGATTCAACAGCTACTGTTTTGTCCTTTTGTCTGATCGTTTTAGTCTTGGTTGTAGCGCTGTTTTGAGAAGGTTTGTCAGAGGTTTTATTGTTGGGGGTTTGTTGATTAGATTTGCTTCTGAGTTCATACTCCTTAAAAGGCTCTATGACAGCGTTCTCCATGTTTTGATAGTAATTCTGATTCTCATCTCTTCTGTCATCATAAGGTGTATAGAGGCCTTGTTTATTATCATAATGAAACTCAAAGTCATCATCATCTACCCCAAACAAGTTTATATCATCTTCCTCTGTTATCTGATCTGTTTGTTCAACCTCACTTAAAAAGTTCTGATGAAAGGGAGGAATGATCTGCTGATCATCTTCCCTGGGTCTGTTAGGAGGCTAATTTCTTCTAAGATTCTGACTCTGGTTTTGATTTCTGTTTTGAGGAGCATTTTGTTTCAGACTTGCTTGTGCTCTCTCTAGAATGCTCATTTTCTTCATCATTTCTTCCATCATTCTTTCCATTTTTTAGCTTGAAGTAGAAGGGGAGGATTCCTCCCTAAAAGATACTCTCTTTTCAGCTTTCATCCTTGCTCTTTTCTCCATAAGGTTCACCTCTACAGAAAGGGCACCTATTTGCATGTCTTCAAGGGTTGCAAAGACTCTTTCTCTGAGTGAATATGTCATGTCTGGGTCAAACCCTTCAGGAAATTTGTTTAAGGCTGATCCCTGAGGAGGTTTCAGTTCAGGGGAAAGTGCATTATACACACTGTTGAACCTGGTACAATAAGCTTGTACACTTTCCCCAGGGTTCCTATGGAGATTGTTATAGTCAGCAAGGACTTGGAGAGGGTTTTTCCTTACTTCCCATTTGTTTAAAAATGTTTGATGGAATGCTTGAAGGTCGTTGATACTATGGGGGGTTAAACCTTTAAACCATTTTCTCACATCTCCCCCCAAACTTTGAGCAAACAATCTGATTTTGACAGATTCGTTATCAATTTCATTTCTGTCAAAGTAGTCATTCATCTTGTCCACATGTTGAGATGCTATTATGGTATTATTAGCAGCATATAATGGAATTTTGGACTGATAGTCCTGTGGAAGATTGACTAATGGTACAGGAAGGACTAACGGAGCATACCATGCTGCCATGATATGTGGTGGGGGTGGGTTTACAAGTGGAGGTGTGGGTTGAAAAGGTGTGGTTTGAACAGTGGATGGAGGATGAACAGAAGTGGATGGAACAACAATAGATCTCTGAGCGGATCTCGGGCGAGAGGCACCTAGATTATGTAAGAAATGTAAATCAGGAGGTGTTGATTCTCTGTTCCCAAGAGTCCCACTGGTTTCAGGAGATGAAAGGGTAGGCTCAGAATCTAACTGATCTAAATCACCAAAAGACCTAGTTCTAAATGGGTTCAATAAGTCAATTTGTGATTCCTGAAGAGCTGAAAGGTTTTCAGGGACTGAATTGGCTCTTATGAGGGATCTGAAGATAGTTGAGGATTGTATCCTAGGAGACTTCCTAAGAATTCTTTCTGGGTTGTCAACTATTTCAGGAGGATCTGGGTCAGGATGGGCTCTAGTGTGAATCTTTTTAGGAGCCACAATGTTTATGTGATTAGACCTAACTAAACAAGAGAAGTTCAACCAGGTATGACAATCTTTAGACGGTTAACTAATCTTGTCTTCTCAACTCACATCCTACAGTCCCCTAACTGAGTTTGAATGATTTAATAGTGATAAGGGTTCTTCCCAGTGGAGTCTTAAGGTTTGTTCAGGATGGTGGAGTCGCCAGGTGGAAGGTTCAGAGTGTTTTCAACGGAATGCACTGTCCACCACAGTGTTTGTGAAACATTCCTTCTCAGAGAAATCTCGAAACACAACAAACTCTAACCAGAGATTGACTGGGAGGGCATTCACCAGATATGTCACCCCCAAAAGAGGATGAGATCCAGAGGCTACCTGGCCCTTTCCAGACTCTGTCTAAGAGTATAAGGTAAAACACATCAAAGTCGTAGACAAGATATCAGAATTAGTGTTTTACTACCAATCTGAAATGTTCTTGGTATTTTCTGAATTGTCTATATTTGTGGTTTAAAAGAATGTCCTAACTTTGCCTCAAAACTTAGCTACGGTTATGAAACAAAGACAGTCTATCCTTATGGCTAAGCTAGCTGATTTTCCAAGGTTAGATAAAGACTTAAAAGAACCCTAGGATTGACCTAGTTTGTCACTGATTCAAACGAGTTTTATCATGATTACCACTCTTTGGTAGTGCTTGGAAAGGCTTCTTTTTACTCTCAAAATGTTTATATGAAGATTCTGAGGAAAAGGCTCCCCAGCGGAGTCGCCAGAAATGTTAGTTCCTGGTGGCTCAGCTGCAAAATAGAACAATTGTCATGGAACCAGAGATTCTGGGTTAAACTCCCCAGCGGAGTCGCCAGAAATGTTAGTTCCTGGTGGCTCAGCTGCAAAATAGAACAATTGTCATGGAACCAGAGATTTTCCGCTCCCAGTGGAGTCGCCGGAAAGTAGGTCTGCGCGTAATTAGCAAGATTGGCAGAGTCCAATTACAGAAACAACATCGTTTCAACCAACTTTGGGATTCTGGGATCTAGCCCTCCTGAATCTGGAGAGGGATCTCTCCAATATGTACAAAGATGGATATTGTCTTTGAAGTTCGGGGTGATGATATTAGGCTAGTTATGAAGGCCAAGGGTTTTGTTTGGTTTTCTCGGATGGTTGAACATAGTTGCTGTCTGAGGCGGAAAGATCTATATGCAAATAGGTTCAAAGGTGAGAAGTTGCAAACAAACAGAGTAAACTTTGATTATAAAGAAAGATGATGGCAAGTTTTCAATCCATTGGGCTATGGAGTCATAAGAGAATTTAATTGAAACATCCAGGTTCAAGAGGACTCTATGGGGCAAGTCATCTATGCCTAAGGATCTCTTTAAAGTTTGATTTATGGAATGAAATTTATTCTGACAAAGAAATTGACGGATGCGGAACAAAGCCGATCCAGGATGCGGTAAGTGCTGAGAGCTGCTTGACCTTTGACCGGGCACTTGGAAAAAATAGAAAAACAGAAGCAGGATCTGGTAAGTACTTTGAAACTAGCCAACCTTTGATACACTTCTAATAGAAAACAGACTAAAAACAGAGGGAAACTTGCAGGCAACCTTTGGAGCAGAGACTAGCGGGCAGGGCTCACCTTTCTCCTCATCTTAGTTCTCATGGTTACTATTAGACAATCATAGATAACACGGTGTTTAAGATCTAGTAAGTGCCCCAAACTAGTACATTTTTTGACACATCCTAAGGGAAACGGAACAAATGGTTAGGCAAATAAAAGGGACTCGAGGCCAACAGCTTGTTCCTCAATTCATTCCTTACAACATATGTAATGTATTTAAAAACAACATTAAGTGATGACGAAAAGAAGAGGGAACGCCAACATACATATGAACCCCGAATTAAATCATTTTCTAAATAACGTAAGGAAAAACATTGGGATAAAGATTTCTCAGCCAGAGAAGGTTACTGATATACAGTAGACCCTAACACTGTTTAAACTGTTCTTTACAGTGGAAAATGAAACAAATTGAAAACAGAAACAAAATACAAGTTACAGTGAGAATAACATCACCATCGGCATAGACCAGGATCCCATAAATCAGCTTGTATTGATTGCTTCAAACCGGTTACAAACTTCAACTCCAATGTTTTAATCCATCTCTCTTCACAACCTAACCTATCTGTTACAAGCAGAGCTCCAAGAGCCCATGAAACCACTATTTACAGTCAAGAGTTTTCCACTCAGAAACAGCTACAAAACTTCAGCAATTACATTGACAACCAACTAATCCAACCCCTCACTCATCTTCTATTGAAGTATTTATAGGAGGATGAGGAGGTGAGATCTGTTTAAAAGATCTCAAACACAATCAATGCAGAATTAATGTCTTCCTGACCCCGAAAGGTTCGATGAAGAAATTCTACAGGTGTTATATTGCATTAATGTGTTTATACTTAAGAAGTAAGCTCGAAGAGAGCTTATATTGACCTTTGAGGCTCTGCGTACTGTTAGGGTTACTCTGCAAACATTTTGTCGTTGAAATCTGATGCAGTAATAACTTCTTTGGTTGTTCGAGGCATAATATCTGATCCTGTTCAATAAATTCATCCTCTGTTTGAGCTTTCTGAGGTAATAGGTGGCACTGTGGTGGTTGAGGAATCAATTCGCCTCGATGTATGGCGGTGGAGGCGATCTGTCTGCCGAACACTTTTAGGTTTGCTTTAATCCGTGTTCTGAGCCGGGGATTAGGCTTTTGATAACCGTCTTAGCCATAATCCCTGCCACTCTTCTCACAAAACCACTACTCTGGTTCAATTTATCTTTAATCCGATACTCTTTCTCTGCTCTGACATTGATGGCATTCTTCAAGCTTCGCAGGGACGTGTGGCAACCAAAGTTCATGAGGCTTTGGAAATATCTCTGTTCTTCTCCGCATGATCGATTTCCTGGACAAATCGGAAGGACTGGAGTCGTCACCCCGATCCTTTAGATTTTCATGAAATACGAAGAAAAACCTTTCAAAACCTGCAAAATACAAGAAAAATGAGGAAATCCTGCGTTTATATGGATATACTGCATCGAAGGGCGTGCGGGTGGATGGAGAGATCGTGACCGTTGATCGAATTGCGATCAACGGTTGGGAGCAGGCAATGGAGGTCAACGGATGCAAAAGTGGACGTATAATGGATGCAAAAGAATGAGGAGGGAAGCCTTGTTACGGTGCACCATGAAGATCGACGGCGGGGGATTAGATTTTAAACGCGCGGGGGGGGGGGAAAAATTAACGGGCGAGCGCGAATGGAGGGATTGAGGCCGAGCGGGGAAAAGATGATCGGGGACCGTCGGTTGGAGGGCCCCGGATCCGGCAGCCGGGAATCCCGCTACGGGGCCGCGGGACGAGGCTGTTGCGCGCGGAAGATGGACACGGCACGGTGGTTTCGGGTCGAGGGTGGAAGAACACGTGTCGAGTCGGCGCGCCGGTGGAATCGCGCCGGCAGCTCGGGGCCTGCGGACCGAAAAGGTGGTGCGGGCATAAACTAGTGAGAAAGGAAAATAGCCTTGGGTGGAAAGGGGGAGGGGTCCACCAGATGACAGTACACTCCGCACCGTTGATCCGTGGGACAGATCGACGGCGGAGTTTTAATTTGATTTTCTTTGGTGGAAAAATAAAACAGACCCGTCTTTGCATTTTACAAAGGTTTTCAATGTTTTTCGGGCAATAAATTATTTCCGAGGTTAAGCGCCTGGTGGGTTTAGCACGCGGTTCCAGCGGGGGGACATATGGAGGGAGAAACGGAAAGGGGCTTAGCCTGAGGGGCTAAAGCTTAACGCATAGAAACGCATGTTTTTCTATGGTTTTTTGAATAAATTTTGCAAGAGAAGAAAAGTTCCGATAGGTGGAAAAGTGGGTTTTCGACCTTGGGGAATGAGATTAATGGAGGAATATGGGATATAAAAGGGTTTGATGAGGTTCTTTATGGGGGAAAGGAGAGTTGAGGAAATGAGGAAAAAGGAGGAAGGGGAGAGGAAAAAGGAGGAGGATGCAGCAACACTTTGATTAGGATTTTCATGGTATATCAGAGGTAGAGGGGATGGAGAATATGTAGAACCAATCAGTAGTTTATAACCTTGCCAAAAGACTTCAAGTACCAACAATTTTAGGCCTGAATTTGTTTCTTGAAGGCTGCAAAGAAAACTTAGCCACCAACTGCTATATTTGAAAAATATGGGTGGCCAACACATAGGGTATAATTGCATCAATGTTTGTTAGAGGTTTCTTTTCTCTATGCATCAGTTGGTCTATAGTAATGGTGTGGTCCTCGTGGGGAAACATCATGCTGCGAAAGACAAAGGAGGCTATGGTAGACATGGTGTACATATAAATCTACCCAAGGAGTATATTGTAGTCCAGGTGAGCATCCAATACTTCAATGTCTATGTGGACCATATTTTTGGCTAAGCAGATCGGGACGTTTTGGTAGAGGACTATGGCGGTTGATGGACGACCATCGTATGCTCGAAGCATGATGACTGAAGGTTTTAGTTCGGGAGAACCTAGCTTCTACCAAACATTTTTGGACATGATGCACGTGGATGCACCCTCATCTATGACACATCGGTTATTTGTTATATTCTGGACAGACATTGTTATCTGGAAGGCAACCATGGAAGGAAGCCAAGAGTTGGCTTTGCCTAAGTCAAAGGCCATTAGGTGCGTATCGACAGGGTCGATAGCGCCTAACATGGAAAGAAGGGCTTTCCATTTTTTTGGGCATGACTACAATACTTCCAAAGCTGACATAGGAGTGGGAGATTCTGCTAAGTTGTCCACAATACTATAATTATGGGCCTCTTTGGAGTAGTTTCCTGCTCGCCTATTAGGTCGCTTCTCCATCTTTGGCAATGGTTTTATAGGCATCTTTGAAATGGTCAAAGGTGCAGTCGGTGCACTAGTACTTGCCCCTAACGAATTGGTGTCTGGAGGGGTGTCGTAGTTGTGATTATGTGTTTGGAAAAACATCTCTTTTCCAGTCATGTATATTTCATGGCTTCTTTTCCCGGAGTCATCTTTATTTTTATGCAGAGTTCTTACCATCCCTTGATGGGGGAAAGGTTCTTGCATCAAAGCTGGTTGGTACGAAGTTCCTCCTTGTCCTCGGCTACTCTGTAGCTTCTTCAACTTAGGGAGATCGGGACGGTGGTGAGTATAGTGTCATATTCACCACATATCGAACAAGAATGGTTTGTTCAAAGAGGTTGCCTTTTGCCCTGCTGTTGAGCATTGCTCAGCTCCTAGTTCTGATTCTGGTTGGATTTGCCTCCAGTCTGTGATCGCAGTGGGCATTTCTAGTTGCTGCCCCCCTATCTAGGGTTCCTTTTTGGCTTGTTTTTGGATTTTTTCTTCACCACGTTAGGAGGGTAGTTCTCCTGATTATATTGGTGTGGTTGGTTTTGGGATGCCTACACAAATTTTAGCTATGCATTGGTTTGCATAGGTGGGTCATGTGTTGGGGACTGAACATAACGTGGTCCTTGGTTTTCACCTGGTTGTTTGAGGGGTGCTCTTCCATCATTGTTTCTTTCTACTTACTGATTCCCCTCAGCCGGAGGATAAGGTCCTCCCTGGTCATATGCTGGCACCCTATTGGTCAAATTTTGTTGAGGCATATGATGACTTTGAAAAATGGGTTGAGGTACATTCTATGGAGAAATGTATGTGTAACCGGGATTTTTAATGCTACTACCTAGGTAACCTTGTTTCAATGACCCAATTAGCCCATCTACATATTTCGACGCGCCTGGAAATTATTGATAAGTTTGCAGGTAGGGGACATTAGGTAGGATGTTATAAATGTATCCTGACTCGATATAAATCAGCTCAAGCTGTCGGGCTTTGTTGATTGCGTCCTCTTCGGATGTGGGCTTCTGCTGCACCACATCCTTTGAAATCTCTATCGTAAGAGTTTTCAAGAATAAATCTAAGAGAACCCGATCATCAAGATTAGCTTTACATAAACTGTGATGCCGCCTCCATTCATGGAGATGGTCTGAGATATGGACGGTGGGGGTTTGTCTAAAATGTGTCAGTAATTCCATTCCAGAAGCATGGTGAATGGGTAACTGAAAATATGTTAGGAACTCGATAGAAATGACGCTAAAGGTTCCATGTGAACTTGTGTTGTGAAACCAGCTCCACAAATAGAAGAAAAGAGATATCAACGCCTTAGAAATAAGCCACTTTGAGGGGGAAACCTCCAATACATTACATTAATGAACAATTCTTGGATGATACAAATGAAAAACCCTCCTTTCTATATATAGGAGTCCATGGGGCCACAATGTAATCCTAGCCGGCCTAACAATAATAATGTAAGGGCACAATAATAACAATATGGGGTTTAGAGGGGTACAAAGATAACAATAAGGGGGGCTACACTAACATAATAAGGGACTAAAATACTAATATAGGGGCTTAACATGCCCCTCTCCTTCAAACAAGTGTTGTCCTCAACGCTTGATTATTTCTTGATGCTTCTGTATAAAATTCTCATCCTCCCATGTGGAATCTTCTATAGGAAATTTCTTCCACTTGCTGAGATATTCTGAAATTGATCATACTTGTCAAGTTCTTGTTGTTGTGACTGCTTTAGAACTTATTTCAATGTGATGTTGATCTTCCTGTTGTTTCATTAGATTCTACACCAAATTTAGGTTATCCTTTGAGAGTTAGAGAACTTGTTGTTGATGCTCGATGTGCTCTTCCACTAATTTATCATCCATAGCTATTATTTGATCCTTAAAACCATCCAAATTAGCTTCCAATTTTTCTTTTAAACCATCTATGTCATCTTCATTTGCTCTTTGTAAGATCAAAATTTGTTGCACTTGGTACCGTAATATTGATATCTCATACTGCAATTATTCCTCTTCATGCGTCATTTTATAGATTTTTGAGGGCTTAATGGGTATGGAATTATTTTTTTGAGGTATTATAGAACCCAATACTGATAAAAATTATAAAATACGCCCTTGGAATCACTTCAAACTTCTTTTTCAAACAAGCGTTATGCAATTTTAAAAACCAAATACACACCTTTTTCTTTCTTTTGAGGAGCTCGATATTGAAATTGAATTATCTCTATACTTGTGGATCCTCAATATATGAAATTAAGCCATTTAGTAGCCCTCTAAAGCTTCTTTCCAATCCCATAGGTCTGAGCTGATTTGGATTCTTCAAGATGAAGTTATGTCCAATCTCCCACAATGACCCAATTTTGGACTGGTTCAGTAGAGAGCACTTGTACGACTTGCTACGTGTCACTGTTTCCTCCTTTGGCTTTGAAATTTATAGAACAAAAACTACAGTCTTTGTAATTGCAGCCACCTTTTACATCATTCCAATATGATGCTCAGAGAGAGAGCTATGAAGATTTTACCATGATCACCTCTTTGAGATGAAATTCAGAAGCCTCAAAAAGCCCTAACTTCCATAGATGATATCTCCGAAAATATTACAAACCAATATCTGAAATTTTGTGACAATATTCCTCAGGATTTCAGCTTCACACTCTAAAAATTTCCACTTCTAAAACTTTGTATAAAGAAATTTATTAGGAAACTAGCGCGATGACCTGTTTAGGTTAAATTCAGGAGCCTACAAAATGACCTATCTTGCGCAGATCATATCTTCGAAAATATTGTGAACCAAGCTCTGAAATTTTGCGACGATGTTCCTTAGGATTTTTTCTTCACACTCTAAAAATTTCATATTCTTAACCTTCGTTGAAAAAACGCTATAGTGAAAATTCCACGTTGACCTGTTTGGAGCAGCGAAACCCTAGAATCTCAAAGCTCTGATACCAAATGGTGGGAAACCAGCTCCAAAAATAGAAGAAAAGAGATATCAACACCTTAGAAATCATCCACTTCGAGGGGGAAACCTCCAATACATTACATGAATGAACAATTCTTGGATGATACAAATTGTTAGGGTCCCGTAATTTGGCCGATTGGCGAGCCAAATGATGATGTAACATCAAACCAAGCTTTGGAGCCCAAGGACCTAGCCTTCTTGGACTCAGAGAGGGCTATCTCTATTAGGTGTAAAGGATATCGGTGTGTTTGCTTATGGTGTTCTGATATTAGGCTAGTTATGAAGTGTGTTTTTAGTTTTTTTATTTTTTAAGTTTGTGAGGGATAAAACTTGATCAAATACATAAACTGGATAACAAGATGTAGATAAATTGGGCTATGGGGTCAAACAGGTCAAGGAAGCTATGAGGTGATGATGTAAGGCTGCTGTAGGGCCGATTTGATTCACGGTAGAAGGGATCTTTGGGAAAAATGGGTTAAATGGACAACAAGTTGGTGAAAAACAAAGGGATTTCAAGTGTAACTAGTTGATAGCAGACATAAACATTTTATAGCAAGCCATTAATCATGTTAAATGTAACTATGAGCTAATTAATACATAGAAATCAAACATTCCAGCCATACATAGAGGTATAAGACCCTCTAACTTCGGGAAATGGCTATCAGACTTTGGGGAAAACACACAAGATAAACTAACAACTCATAAACTATGCCGAAACGCCTAAACATAGTCTCTAAGTCATTGGGCACTTTGACAAACAAGATTTCATAGTTTTAGGCAAAGGGCTAGATCGGGACTAGGCCTCCTTGGTTCAACAAGATGATCAACAAATCAGTCAAAGAGACAGTTTTATGGACAGAACTATGGACAGCTTATAGGTAGGCAGGGCACACCATACATCCTACTCAACATGCATAGAACTTGTAAATAAAACTAGCAAACATTATCCTTAGGCTACTAAAGAGCAGTTAAGAATTCTTTAGCATAACAAAGGAAGAAGAAAACATCAAGCTATGAAGATTCAGGAATTTTGAGGTGCCTCCATGGGCATATCTCAAAACTAATCTCTACTGATCTATAGCAGCAAGAAGCATGGATTATGAATGAAAACTAGAAGACAAAAACATAGCAAGAAAAACTATACTATTCTACCATGTCATGGAATCCATCACCAATCCTTCATCACTCCTCAAAAGCATCCAAGAGGCAGTCCAAAAATCATAACACAAGTGTATTCATCAAAGCTCATATGACCAATGTATTAATTCTTCTCTCAAGTTCAGCCTCTATTTTTACAATGAATCCTTGTGGGATAAATAGGCTAGAGGAAGGAAAACCTCATGGAGCAACTAGCTATCCCATTGGCCAAGTCAAAATATCTAAACTTGTCCTTGAGGCTTTGCAAAGCCCAAGGCACAAAATATCCCATAAAATATCTAAAAACTGCTAAAAACGGAAATTATATTGACTTTACATCATTTCCCAAGCATAAAAATAGCTAAACGCACATTTGGGAAAAGCAGATTTTTGAGGTTAAAAAATTACAAAAATACTTCATATTTATGCCTGAAAAAGGTCCCCTGACTTGCTGGAGGCGATTGGCAGCCTTCCCGGTGTCGAAATGAGGCTCATGATGGCCCGTTGGAAAGATCTCTGTGTTTTCTTTCCGACACAACTGAAATCACCTCAATGTGATCTCTAGAAGTTCCCCAAAATTGTACCTGTGTGCAAAAACCCAGAAAATAGCAGACTGCTGATATGGCGGGCAGAATGTGCAAAAAGAGGGCATTTTTCGCAAATTTGAGGGGGCGAAAGATCTCCGAATGCCCTGAAAATCGCTGGGGACCTGCTCATAGAATTATGGCATCCACTGGAATCATCTTTATCCTTTGACAAATCCTCAAACTGAAATGGCGCATTTATGAGTTTTCGACCAAAAACCCAAAAAATGCCAAAAAACAAAAAGTTGTCGAAAAGGGCTCAAAATTGGCACACATGACCCTCAGGGGTCCCTAGCAACATGCTCCGAAGCTGAGGCCAAAATATCAAGGGCTGATATGCTTTTCTTCTCTTTCCGTGTTGGGCGCTTCCTCTTTAGCCTCCTTGTTCATCACTGCCATTCTACTGCTCGGTCTCAATTTCCTGCTCATTCTGTTGCTCAAGCTATTTCCCTTATCATCAGTTCGCTCCTACCCAACACTCTTCCTCTGGTTCCTGTTGCTGCTCATCTTCACCACTGTCATGTTGCTACCCCTCATCTTCAGTTTGCTGCTTCCTGAAACATTGTCTTTCTTCTTTTGTATGTAACTCAATGAATCAATTCAACACCATAACACAGTCAAACAAAAGGTATCTATATAGTCAAAGGATACTGTGTTTATAGAAATGGTGACAGAGCTTGAAAGGTTTTTTTGATGTGGTAACAAAGGTCTTGTAGCAGTCAAACAATCAAGGCTCTTCTTACAATGAAACCTTGCTCCCTTTGGTGTGCCTTTCAACTAACATTTTAGTGATAAGCATACAGATAGTCAAAATGTAATGCACAGCTGAATGTTTTTTCTGAGTTTGGATAAGGTCATCCTGTTCCTTGTGTTTTGGTGTGATTACAAACAATCCTATAGGAGTCAAACAACAAAAACTCCTCTTATCCAAAACATTGCCCTTGTGTTCACTTTTCTTCATACAAAGTTTGACAATACCTCCAAATGGCGAGCTACAGCTTTATACATTACTTCTTCTTTATGAAACAAAAGAGAAACACTGTCTTTGCTTTTTACTACATTAAGGAAAACATTTTGAAAATGAGAAAACACCTAATAACAATCACTGCTATCATAGAAATAGGCCCATTGTTTTCATTTTCCAAACTTTGTGTTTCTGCTTCTGAGCAATGCCTCTACGTTTTATCACTGTTATGGCTTTGTTAATCATTTTTATGCTGCTCTTCTGTTTTTGGCTGCCATAATGTCTATAGCAGCAAGAAGCATGTATTATGGATGAAAACTAGAAGACAAAAACATAGCAAGAAACACTATACCATTCTACCATGTCATGAAATCCATCACCAATCCTTCATCATTCCTCAAAAGCATCCAAGAGGCAGTCCAAAAATCATAACACAAATGTATTCTTCAAAGCTCATATGACCAATGTATTAATTCTTCTCTCAAGTTCAGCCTCTTGATTTACAATGAAACCCATGGAATAAATAGGCTTGAGGAAGGAAAACCTCATGGAGCAACTAGCTATCCCATTGGCCAAGTCAAAATATCTAAACTTGTCCTTGAGGCTTTGCAAAGCCCAAGGCACAAAATATCCCATAAAATATCTAAAAAACTGCTAAAAATGGAAATTATATTGACTTTACATCATTTCCCAAGTATAAAAATATCTTAACGCACATTTGGGAAAAGCAGATTTTTGAGGTTCAAAAAATTACAAAAATACTTCATATTTATGCCTGAAAAAGGTCCCCTGACTTGCTGGATGCAATAGGCAGCCTTCCTGATGTCTAAATGAGGCTCATGATGGCTTGTTGGAAAGCTTTCTGTGTCTACTTTCCGGCGCAACTGAAACCATCTCGATCTGAGGCCTGGAAGTCATCCAAAACTGTACCTGTGTGTAAAAAACCAGGAAATAGCAGACTGCTGATATGGCGGGCAGAATGTGCAAAAAGAGGGTGTTTTTCGCCAATTTGAGGGGGCGAATGATCTCCGAATGCCCTGAAAATCGCTGGGGACCTGCTCATAGAATTATGGCATCCATCGGTATCATCCTCCTCCCTTGAAAAATCCTCGAACTGAAATGGCGCAATTATGAGTTTTTGACTAAAAACCCAAAAAATGCCAAAAAACAAAAAGTTGCCGAAATAGGCCCAAAATTGGCATGCATGACCCTCAAGGGTCCATAGCAACATGCTCCGAAGCTGATGCCAAAATATCAAGGGCTGATATGCTTTTCCCTTCTTTTCGTGCCTGCTGTTGTTCCTTATCATGGACCTGCTGTCCTTCATCCTCTATCTGCTGCTGTTCCTTATCATGGACCTGCTGTCCTTCATCATCTGCCTACTGCTGTTCCTTATCATGGACCTGCTGTCCTTCATCATCTGCCTGCTGCTGTTCCTTATCATGGACCTGTTGTCCTTCATCCTCTATCTGATGTTGTTCCTTATCATGGACCTGCTGTCCTTCATCATCTGCCTGCTGCTGTTCCTTATCATGGACCTGCTGTCCTTCATCATCTACCTGTTGCTGTTCCTTATCATGGACCTGTTGTCCTTCATCCTCTATCTGCTGCTGTTCCTTATCATGGACCTGCTGTCCTTCATCCTCTGCCTGCTGCTGTTCCTTATCATGGACCTGCTATCCTTCATCCTCTATCTGCTGCTGTTCCTTTTAAAACATTGTTTGATCAATGTAAATTTGTCCCAAACTGTGCAACATGTTTGCTTTGGTATTAGGCCTTTGCTCCTAGGTAAATACTGCTCTTTTTCCTTGTATGTCCCTCAACAATAAACTGAATTATCCATCTGTATTTGCCTTGTGAAGTGTTCTTCCCTTTGAGAAGAAGGAGTGTCTCCTTGACAGGCATCTATATCACAAACATTCTTCTGAAAATTATCATTTGATCCATTGTGCCTAGTGGCAACAGCATTACCTCCACAGGACCAATTCATATCAGGTACAGAACCTTCTGAGCTTGTCATTCTTCTAAGGCTGCTATCATTTAATTTTCCAATTGCAGCTTCTGATAATCTTGTATCCACAGAGAAAATTTCCTACTGCAAAAAGTTTCAAGCAACTGATGCTTCTTGCAGAAAATGATTCCTCCATCCCATCAAAGCTCTAATCAAAACCCATGGCAAGACAATTGTGTAATGCTCTACAAAAGATCCTAAAATAGACGCTCTGTTTTGGCCACCACTAATGTTTCTATTTTGTGGATCTTGTAGATCATTTATGTTTTAGCTTGCACACAAATATATTTTCTTTTTATCTTAAATTTCAGTCAGTCAGTATTTCTTCTGGAACCACTACATGATACATAGTATAGTGATGGTTGAGGCTTCTCTCTCCATGTAATCTGTAAGCACCACCTAATGCACCAATTCTTCTGTTTGGGAAAGCATAGAATACCCGGCGGACCCTTTGATGAACAAGGGCCATTGCACACATGGCACATGGCTCTCCTGTAACATAAACATCATATCCTGTGCAAAGGTAAGGTCGTGAAAGACCTTTAGCTTCAAAAGGTACCTTACACTTTGCTGATGTTGCATTATCTTCCAAATGAATTTCGTCCATGCTTTTCTGACCACTTTTGCAAGCAAGCTTCCCATTCTCTATTGCAGCTTTCATGAAGGTACAAACTATGGTAGCTTCTTCTTTAGCAAGTTCTTCATCAGCCTGAATATTACAAGCATTTGGATGGTAAGATGTTGGCCAATATTGACATTGTGCCTCCCATTCTTCTTTAGAAGCTGAAGCATACTTTGGAACCTTGAAACACGGTGGCAGCCATTGTTGACAAGTTTGAGCAGCTCTGGAAATAGCTTTGGAAGGCTTTTAGGTGATTTTTTGATCAGTGCTACAGGAGTGCCGCAGGCTGCTACAGGCGCGGCGCGCAGCAGTGCATTCCTTTGTAAATTTTGTGCACAGGCGCGTCGCGCACTTTTCCAGGAGTGTCGCGCAAGTTTGCAGTCCATTTTGAAGGCCTTCCCGGTGTCGGAATTGGGCGCGAGATGGCTCGTTGGAAAGCTGTGGAAGTCTACTTTCCAGAACAACTTGAATTGTTTCATTTGGTGTCCATTTGATCCTTCAAAATTGATTTTCCCAACACTGGTCAAAACTGGTGAATCCTGGTGCAGAAATGCATCGAGCTGTTTGTAGGTCATTTTTGAATGCCTTCCCGGTGTCGGAATTGGGCGCGAGATGGCTCGTTGGAAAGATGTGGAAGTATAATTTCCAGAAAAACTTGAATTTTTTCATTTGGTGTCCATTTGATCCTTCAAAAACTGACTGTCCCATCACTGGTCAAAAATGGTGAATGCTGGTGCAGAAAAACATAGCGTTGATTGCAGGCTACTTTTGGATGCCTTCCTTTTGTCGAAATTTGGCCCGAGATGGCTCATCGGAAAGCTATGGAAGTCTAATTTCCATAAAAATTTGAATTTTTTCATTTGGAATCAATTTGGTTGTTCAAAATCTGACTGTCCCATCACTGGTCAAAAGGATAAATCCTGTTTGTTTTGTTTCTTTGGTGACAATTTTAACACCGAAATTCAAACTTTGAAAAATAACTCCATAACCTTCATATCATCTCTGCCACTGTTTTTAATGATGATGGTGATATTTATGAGGCAAAGTAACCCTTCTTTAAAACTTGTCAAGGAAATACCTGAATGCTAATTTGTTTCTGAATAGGACAGGGTTTTGCACTGTCAACTTGCTTTGACAGCCTCAGGCTTTAACAGCTTATTCAACTTTTTCTCCAATGCAGGTGTCAAACTTGCTGGTCCCCTTGGACTTGATCTAAGAAGAGCTCACCCTTTCAACACACTTTCTTGCTTATAGGTGTATCATCTGTGCTATATCTGTCCTTTGGAATGATGAAAATTGTATTTGTTTTAAAACATTTAAACAGTGACAGTTTATCAAAACAAACTCCTTTTGCCTATTCATAAAATTTGTATACCTATTCACCAAATCCATCTTGGGAACTAATCTTGAATAGCCTCCCATTGTTTGTGATGTATATCTGAAAGGATAAGCTTGTGAAGCAGGAAAAAACAGGGTTCTTTGATGCACAGTTATCATTTTGCTTTGACCAGTGTATTGACCTTTTTGTAATAGCACCATTCCATAGCTCAACTATGTTCACTGTTTTACCTTCTTGGTGATTTATAGGTTTCTCTTTGGATTGTAAGTGCCATTTTTGGTCGCATCCATTCAAACTATATTCCTCTGCTTACTTAAAAGGAGTTCCCTTTAAACTTCTTGGCATGTGACAGTGAGGTGACTGTGTGGCCTCTTCCCCTAAGGAAACTGCTCTTTTGTATCAATGGCCTGCATAGTCAATATTGTATCTTGTCCACTATAGTTTCAGTTTGACAGACATTTTCATATGAATAGGAAGAGCAATATTTTTGAATTAGAAACATTATCTTTTACCTGTGTAATGACTTCTATTTTCCTTCTTTGTATCCTTCCACTGCACCTTTTGATCTATCAGTCTTCAACAACATCCAATGCTTTGGCCATCTGCTCATAAATGGAGGAGGCTCTTCATCAGGAAAAGTATCTGAAGATTTTTTGATAAGGCTGTATGACAAGGGTTTGCTTGGATTATGATGGTAAGCAACCAAATTGAAAAAACATCAATACTGGCACCTCTGCTGGCGATCACCACTGTGCTTCAGAAAAAACCCTAGTCAGAGTGTAACTGTCCTACTGTACTGCTTTGAGGGGAACTGAGATGTCATCATTTGCTTTGGTCATCTCATGACAAATTACTTGAAAGATAGTCTCTGTGACTATGGAGGTCAGTGTCTTTTGAAAAACAAAGAACTTTCTTTCTGCCTGTGTGATGACATGTTTGTCAGCACCTCTTCAATTTGATCTTGTGGATAAGCAGGCTGCTTATGGTCAGAAGGGTTTTTACCAATGATATGCATCTCTAAAGTTTCATCATTTCACCTGATTTGAAAACTTCTCATGACTTCCTCTATCAGACCAAACTCTGTTTTCCTTTGAACTTGCATACTTCAGAGTTTATCCCTGTCAGGATCATCACTCACAGTCAGAAAACCTGTAGTTATTGTTTCACTGTCCAGTAAAAGGCAAACCTGGGCTTATGCATTCCTTTAAGTCAACAATGGCCAGCGCCCTCTGCTTGTAGATGAAGGAGGTGCCCTAACCCTCTGCTTGTAAATGAAGGAGGTTCTGGGCCTTGACAATTTACCAGTTTGCTGTGATAGTGGTGTCTTTCTCTTACTGTGATTTTCATGCTGGAAGGAAAATGCAAGGTTTTGATGAGTGGCTCTCTGTTTTGCAGACATATCTCAGGCTCATGTTACCTTTAGAAGCAACTGTTCTTCTAACTGTAGATTCAAGCATTTCCTCCTGAAATAAAATTATATTTCCTGCCTTTGTAGAAACCATAAAACACTGTGAAAAATTTAATGGTCAGCTTAAGACTGTGGTTTGTATAGTGCTGAGACCTAGGGGTATAAGTGGCGCGACTTAGAGCTGTTTGTTAATTTCATTTGCAAAGTTGGAGGTCAGTCATGGTAGGTCTGTAGCAGATGGAGGCTTTTTGGCTTTTTGATGATTGCCAAGGGTAAAATGCCTTAAAGCGCCACTTCCTAACATAAGGGATACTTTTGAAACAGATTTGGATTTGCCTTTTAAAGCTGATGGGCAGACCAGGAGGGCTGAAGCCAGGTATGATAGTGATAATGAGGTTTTGATTTCGACATGGGCGGACTGAAAAGTAGAAGGGCGAAAAAAAGTTGTATGAGGGTTTTCTAGATGACA